>JARHVA010003908.1:1277500-1497500 GCA_037957365.1 Torreya grandis
ATAACTAATCATCATTCCTCTAAGACATATATATATATATAGATATACATATATATATATATATATATATATATATATATATATATATATATATATATACATATATATATATATATGTGTATATATATATATATATATATGTATATATATATGTATATATATATATATGTATATATATATAATATATATATATATATATATATATATATATATATATGTATATCTATATATATATATATATATATATATATATATATATATATGTATGTATATGTATATATATATATATGTATATGTATATATATATATGTGAGCTTGAAACTTTGTTCATCACCATTGGTGCACATAACTTTCAAAGTCAAATGCTCAAATTGATTAACATCACCATCAAATTATCTCTAGCTTACGATAAGTGTCCCTAATATTTTGGGATATGTCTATGCCAGGTAGATAGGAGTCCTATCACGCTTTTGTCCACCTAGAATGATTTCATCACATGCTAAATAATAGGTAGTTTTCAAGTTTTGAATCAATATTTTGTATCTTCTCACATGTTTTACAAGGTTGGATAAAGGAATTATTTTTAAAAAATTCCTATAAATACACATCAAAGGTCATTCATATCCCTAATTTTTACCACTTAGTTATTATCTTACACACTATTACAAATATTATTTATAATCATCATTCCTCTAAGACATATATATATATATATATATATATATATATATAGATATACATATATATATGTATATATATATGTATATATATATATATATATGTATATATATAATATATATATATATATATGTATATCTATATATATATATATATATATATGTATGTATATGTATATATATATATATATATATGTATATGTATATATATATATATGTGAGCTTGAAACTTTGTTCATCACCATTGGTGCACATAACTTTCAAAGTCAAATGCTCAAATTGATTAACATCACCATCAAATTATCTCTAGCTTACGATAAGTGTCCCTAATATTTTGGGATACGTCTATGCCAGGTAGATAGGAGTCCTATCACGCTTTTGTCCACCTAGAATGATTTCATCACATGCTAAATAATAGGTAGTTTTCAAGTTTTGAATCAATATTTTGTATCTTCTCACATGTTTTACAAGGTTGGATAAAGGAATTATTTTTAAAAAATTCCTATAAATACAGATCAAAGGTCATTCATATCCCTAATTTTTACCACTTAGTTATTATCTTACACACTATTACAAATATTATTTATTCTTTCCAAATTAAAAATCACTCACAAAGAGAAGCCACAAGCCAAGTATAGATAATATAAAATTAATTCAGGAGCTATTATAATCAAGTATCAAATGAATTTTCTAGTTGTGTACACATAGTCAAGGATCACAATTTCAAAAATCACTTTAAGTGGGAGAAATACATGGGATTGATATACCTCCTTGTATTATTGGATAAAAATGATTAATAATCAAGATGGTGATTGAGTTCAACTCAACCCATTACACTCCCCTCTTATTTCAGGTTTTCAATATCTCAAATTTCCCTTAGGCTTTCATGTTAACCACCAAACTACACCTTTAGGAGAAGATTCTTCAAAACTTTCCAAGTTTGGGGTAACATAGGATTAGTCCAAGGATGTGGGTGACATGTGGATGGAACAAACCTATAATTTTAGGGATAGATCCCCTGGTGAGTAAATTATATCTCAATTACTAAAACTACTAACTTGGTGTTGTAAAGAGATAGAAGGTGATGTATAAAAAAAACCTAAGCCAAGGTGAGGTGATGTACCAACATATTCTTGTCCACTCTAAATGATCCTTCAAAAACAATCCATTAATCTAATAAGGACTACTAACTAAGACATGTTTTCCAAAGATATCCTAAGCATTAGTATTTCACATGAAGGCTATGCAGATTGTTGAAACTTGAAGGTGATGAATGATAGGTCTATTTTAAGGCAATATCAACTAGATTACACTTAAAACATAGTCACGAACACTTTGACACATCATATTACCATTATATAAAAATATCATAACAACTAGGTGAGGATAAGTATCTAAAAATGGGAATAAAACTTCACCACTTCTACCAAATAACAAGCACCTAACACACTAAGCTAGTAAATAAATTTGAAATAGTCCTTATTGATTCAAGAGGTTTTCAAGATATAATTTGGGTAGAGTTCATCATACCCAACCTAGGGATAAGTAAAATGGCATTAGATCCTCAATTTATGGAACATTAATAAGAGGTATAATATAATTTGGCATGGATAAGGCATAGAGAGGTCATGAATGACCATCATTCATTCAATGAGTAGTGACAACTAGACTTCATAACTCCCTACTTGCATTGCCTTAGTGGTGAGTGGTCTTCAATGAGCCTTTTTGGCATTATATGTTTATTTTTGGCCAAATTTTGATTCCATAAATAGTATGATCATGTAAATATGGTCAAATCCATTTTTTTTCAAAGGTACAAAGGAAACAATATGTTCGAATTTGGCCTCCATGAATCATTGAGTAACCATCTCTCTTTTGCATGTTAATGGCGATTAAGAAACTACTCCATCCTCAATTATGGATATGAAATGTACATAATAACCTACATGAGTTATTTACATGGATTTTATGATTTTAATTGACTCCTTTAGCATCGTTCCATGATAATACTCATATTCCCTTGTTGGCCAAAAAGGCTTACTAGATAATTAGGCCTAGTGCTTTAATGTTAATGGGTTAAATGACCATAAGAACTTAATAGTATATTAATAATAGGTTATTGAATATGTTAAAATTATATAAAAACATAATATACCATCAATTATTCCTTCTAAGTAGTATACACCTGCAACTTTTGTTCATTTAGGTGACTAGGTCACCTTTCTCTAGCATTTCTAAACTGGCCCTTTTGCTTAGACCTGTAGAAGATTTTATAGGGATGTTTTAGAGTATTTTATTATATAATAAGCTAGATAACACATCTAAACACATTAATAATTTATATACAACTCCTCATATAACTCTACACGTTGAATTCATCACAAAATCTTACCAAAATATTGTTTATGATAGATCCATAAAACTATTCATACAAACCAATGACATGAATGGGACATATTTAGAGTCAATGAGATTTTATATGTTTATATAAATCAATTTACATGAATTTGGATGAAAATTATTCAATATTTCCTCCATTGGGTCTTAATTAGTGTTTTAGGGAGGTTTATAGAGGTTTAGACTCTTAGTGATTGTTCATAGCCTTAAGGGCTTGAACTATAGAACCAATGTTAAAATATTCAATTATATATCCCTCCCAAAATTTACCTAGTAACTAGGGTCCCCATGTATATCCTTCGTATAGTTATGAGTACTATAAGGTGATCTTTGGGTGACTATTTTACATACTGTACACCTTTAAGGTAGTTTTAAGCCAAAATGACTTATTCTAACCTTTCCTCTAAAAACCAATTTGGATTTCAAATATAAAACTCCTTGAAGTAAATTTACATGATGGTTTTATGTCTTATTAAACCCTTCTTATTTTATAACTTTAGTTTTCAAGTAGTAATGTTTTAAGAATGGTATTAATCCAATAGGCCTAATGGTAGGGTTCCTAGGTTTTTACTTTAAAATGGATTTGTGAGGACACTTTGCCACCTATGAGAGTATGTAACCTACCTCTTAGATCTTTAGGATCATTTATTTTGTCTTGGTTAGACCCCTTGCTCCTTATTTGTGCACATAAAGTCAACTGACTAGGCACTTAAGCATGTCTATAGGTGGCTATTAGACATAGAGTCCCCTATAGGTGGTCATAATGCAAAATTTATGACCACTTGATCCCTCTCCCTCCTCATAAACATGTAAAACATGCATAATTTCTTCAATTTTATATACATAAACTCAGAACATTCCTTTTTAGACATGTAACAATTCTATCAAGGCATGATCCATACATTAAATACCTTACACATGCAAACCAATGACTCATCTTAGTGATCTTAAGACTTGGGAAGACATTAATACTATTTAAAGGTTTAATTGGCCCATTTTCAATAATTTGAGATCACAAATCCTTCATCATGTCTTTATAGGGGTTTAGAGAGGATTTTAGTGGCCTACTATATTAACAATGGTTGATAGTGTACATGCCTCAAATCCAAAACTTATTTCCATGGAGTTTTATCTCATAGACCCCTCCAAAATCCTCAATAGCTCATAGTCCCATTCACTTTATATAGTGAGTTGTGAGTAAAATTTGGTAGCCTTCGAGCTATTTCTAAGCATTCTATGTGGGTTATACTATTAGGGATTGTTCATAGAGTTGATATCCTAAACTTAACTATTTCCTCCATTTATAGTGAGTGTATAGTGGTCCCTAACTACCCCTAAGATCATTGGGCCTAAGTCATCATGCCATGTGAGATATGAGTATTAGAGTTGGCAGTTTGAGATGGCAAACCAAGTTAGTAGAGCTCGATAGGGGTGATAGGACCAAAATGGCCATTTCCATACCTTATTCTAACTATAAGACATTATTAAAGACATATATCATATCTATACACATATTCATTCCCTTATGCCTACCATGGGGGTTTGATTTTGTTAACAAGATAGAGATGGGGTCCTGAGGGTTCAAGGAGGGCTCTAAACCTTATAGGGTTAAACTAAGTTTCAAGACCTTGTGTCACCTATAAGTGTATTTGTGTCTTAAATTTAACCATAAAAACCTTATATAAATAATTTACACCCTTTTAAATTTCCCTCATCTATATAGAACACCATATTTATCCCTCTCTCATCTAGGGCTACCATGCTCATCACTACCTAGTTTGAGTGCTTGAGTCAGGTGTTCTATTAGAGACTTGAGTAGTTTATTATTTTCTTATTTAATTTTTATAGGATTGGAAACTTGTGTAACATGATTTTAAGATCTTAAAACACCCTTTTGATCTAGGATTCCATGGATTTTTCTGCCAAAACTCACTTCATAGTCATGTACATAAGTCTATGTATTGAGTGTGCAACCTAGACCAGATATCTAATTAGATTAATAATATGCTTAGAAACCATAAGGAGGATTAATTATACCATTATCATAGGCTTACCCTTACATGTTTTATTTAAATTTCCATAGACATTAGTTAGGCAACCTAACTGGTTAGGTAGACTTAGTTTATTATATATGCCTAATTTAGTTTATTTTTACATCCATTCAAGTTTTGTTATATTTGATAATATGACCTCTATGTTATTACTCTCTAATTTACATCTCCCTCTTTCATGTGCTTATAACACCTCATATCCAATTTTGAAGGTAGACTTCCTAGAGTACTGTAAGTGGTGATCTAGGTGTGTGACTATCAATGGATCTCTTTCACAAGCCCATGAGTAAAAGGAGGTATTCTATATTATGTTAGAGATCTAATTAGTCTCTCTTTAATCTCATTACCTCTCCTTAAAATATTCATATTCATAACATACAGCCCACTCTTGCATTATGTAGGCTTAGTTGTATGGTGGTTTTGGAAAACCCTTTGAAGGCTAGGCCTGAGTTGATTTCCTAAACTTGGTCATAGTTTATCAATGGTATCCAAACTTGAATATACACTTTTATAATATTAATAATTATTCCTCATGGTATTATGTAAAATTTGGCCTTATTTTCATGCCTTAATCCTAGGTATAAGGGCTCAAACCTATAGGTGGTGGTCATAGGGTCATATGGAGTTCTAAGTTTATAATCCAAGGCCTACTAATAGGTCAAATGGCTTGATGAAAATATTACATAGTAGATTCCATTTGATAAGTGTGATATGGAATGTTAATGCTTTATTTAGGATCACTTATGGGGACCTTAGACACCCCTATTCATATAATTAATAAGGTAAACCATTTAGCATTGGTTAATCAGGCATATAGAGGGAGAAAATGAAACCTAAGAATTCATGAATACCTTAAACTCTACTAAGCAACCTTAAACTTTACTAAATAGGTCTATGAAAGAATTAGAAGGCTAGATCCTAGTTTCTTGGCCTTGAAAGCTATACAAAGTTTTGATATTTCTAAAGATAGAATCTTCCTCATTTTTTCAACACCTCTATTATTTCTATGGTGTTCTAATTATCTTCAATAGCCATCATTATGGAACACTCATTTCACATTTGCACTAAAGGTCAACTACACAGGCAATCTCATTTGAAGGCAAGATCTTGGGATAGTTGAAGGTCTGTTGGTGATCAAGTATACCATAAATTACGAGAAAAATTGAATGGAACTCTTGATAATACATCATCATAATCAAAATACTATCCTTGACACATATCATGCATTAAAGGCTCCAAAAATTATAAGAACTATTGTCTGCAACCTCCAAGTGTGACCATATGAAGATTTTATTTATCCCACATTATCACACATGCTAATTTGGGTTCTAAAGTGAAGTATAATGACCTTAAAGGATTATAAAATGTATACAAAATGACCATTTTATTCAAATAGGTTAGAAAGGAATTGAAACCATGCCAATATTAACCTTGTGTGGATGTAGAAGACTAGTTTGACTACCCTAGGTTCTTAACCATTGTTCATAAAACATGGTTCATGATTAAAAAAACCAATAGCAATGATTATAATTCCATTATACCCTCTTAATTTGTCCAAGATATTATGTCACCATATTCTCTCTCCTATCCATATTGAATAAGAACCTTAAAGGCTATCCAAGGCTACCAAGGAGGATGATGGAAAGGAGGGGTTATTTTTTGAACTTTTTTACTTGAAACTCATGGATCCTCCTACATAGTGTCTAAACTGAGTCCCTTCTATGTCTCCATATGCCTTTCTAACCATGACTATACTGTACGGATCCATACTCGCTTGAAAACACCTATAAAACACTACTTTCCTACATTCTATCAAATTTTAAACATTGAAATTTTATTGGTCGGTAGGATGAGGGAAATGATGTGTTAAAATACATTTAAAATATGGAATAGGAGTGGAGGGAAGGTTAAAATCTATTTTTTCCCATGTGTGGGCTCCCTTTAATTTAAATAAAAGCATTTGACTTTTAAAAGGACACCCTTTTCATATGAAACCATTATATCATGGGATTATGGTGATAATGGAGACCTTTGAGGGAATACTTGATAGCCTTAGTGGTGTTTAGTTTATTTTTTTTTGGTTTGTGGGGAGAGGGGGGGGGAATAACATCATTCTGTGGTTAGAAACCCGTTTTGAAGTCAATGTACATGATCTCAAGTGAAAATTCAAAAAGATGTTACCTTGATATCTTTTAAAAGACCTTAAAACATGTTAAGGACCTAAACAAGGTTACCACATTCTCCTTATAGCATCCTTAACCCTATGATCTTATCATAATTTATAGGGTTTCAACATACTTAGATGGATTCATGATAGGTTATGAGATGCAACATCGGGTCATCATAAATATGAGTAGTTTTATACCATTAAGACCACTCCAAGACTTGTTATAAATACTTATACATAACTAGCACAAAAAGAGTACTTGACACAAGCTCAAAAGGTGGTAAAATACAACCACCATAATATATCTTGACATAGAACCTCACTTGAACATGTTGCCTTCACATGAAAACCAATGATCTCCTTTTTGGACTGCCCTAACATTTCAAGAGACATAAGAGGGTGACCATGGTGAACTTAGTTACTCATGGCATGGGTTCACTCCTTTGTAATCCCATGTACAAAAAGAAGTCAGTATTAATGATGAATTAGAAGGCTTGACCTACCTGCTAGTCAAGAGGACCTAGGATCTCTTGTATATTAGTCATGCTTAGATGAAAGACTCTTTGATTAAGATGACACCTCATGATTAATAATTTGTAGACCAAAATGACTTAAACAAGCTCCAAAAGACAAACAACAGGACACAACAAGAACACATAATAAGAAAGAAACAATAATGTAACTAAAACATAAAATAAAGGAGTAACAAGAACATAAATAAGACAAGTTACTAACAAAGCATGTGCCATAGCACTTGGAAGAAGGAAACCTAAAATATAATGTACAATATGGTTGGTGCTTTCTAGTAAAAATATTTAAGGAACATCCCATTGAAAAGGACAAGGAATTCCTCACCATTCAATTTATACAATTAGATAGTATTGTGCTCTTTATAGCTGGTAATAATGTATGGTCTACTCCAAAGACTATCAAACTTTGAGTGTTTATCTAGTTTATCCTGATCTTTATCCCACTTGAGCATAATTTCATATTATTAGAAAGTATTTAAAGAATATCTCTTTTCAAATGACCTCTTGACCTGATTTTTATGAGATTACATGGCATGCATATCATCATTTCTTTTTTCTTCCATCTCCCTCAATTCATTAATCCTTACCTCCATAACATCATTCTCCATGAGTTCAATTTGATGTATAAGTTCTAAGGCTAGTAATTCAAGTGATATGGGAAGCCTTTCCTCTTTTCCATAGATAAGAAGGTATGGTGAATGACTAGTATCCCTCTTAGGAGTGATCCTATCTACCCATAAGGGTATCCTCGGCTTGGTATGCCACTCTCTTTGATTATCCTCCATAGTTCTTCTTAAGATTCTAATTAGATTCTTATTGGTGGTCTCTACAAGTAAATTTCCCTATGGATAATATTTTATGAAGTAATAAGGTATATTTAATGGTTAATATCCCATTATTTTACCCTCATGCTACTGAAGGCTAGTGAAGTATCTGATATGATGGTGGAGGGGATCCCAAATCTAGTTACTAGGTTGTCATAGAATTCCAAAATTGAGTTCATTTGCCTCCTTAGTTACTCTAACCTCCACCCACCTTGTAGAGTAGTATATAAAATTCAAGACCCACTTATGTTCTACACTATATGGAGGGTGAATCATACCTAAAAATTCTAGGTCCCAATGCATGAAGGTTTGTTCTACTTGGATAGGTTTGAGTGGTAAGGTAGCTAGTCTTTGCTTCCCTATGATCTTTTCTTCCCTATGAACATAACAAATTTTTATCACCTCCTAACCCAAGCATGTTAGTCCTTAAACAAACTTGGCCAAAATTATCCTTCTCTTATGATCCTTACAATTGTAGTCTTGGCTACAAAGTACCCTCCTATATGCCCATCATGAAACTAATCTAGGAGTTTGTTAATTTGGTTAGTTTATACACACCTTAAGAGCATCCCATAAATATAATTTTTAAAATTCACCCCATAAATCATGACATATGTAATTAAATTTTTTATATAGTACATCCTTGTCCTATTTATCCCTATAAGACATTCTCCCATTTGAAGGAATCTCACCATATCTTAAGTCTAGCTAGAAGGAGATGTAGGTGCAACTACTTGGGGGTCACTTTGCATTAATAAAACCACTTATTTATCCTCCTTCACATCTAATACCAAGTTTTCACATAATACCATACCCTTACCAACTTCGTTACCTTCACTTATATGTCATATTCTATGCATTTGGTCACCCAAATAGCCCTCTTTTCATTCAAGTCTTGGTTAAAGATGATGTCTTTGATGCTAGTGTGGATCACCATGACATAGATTTTGTTATTAAACACAACATGTATAATTTTTTTGAGGCTTATCATGATTGAGAGTACGTATTTTTCCACAAATTTATTTCTCTATTTATATTACTCCAATGTTTGACTAAAGAAGGCTATGGGCTACTCAAGACCCTCATTATTTTGCTGCATAAGTACGGTATAAATAGTATCATTGGTTGAGAAGGTATATAAAATGAATTCCCTTAAGAAATCATGGTTAAGGAGATTGTTTGATTAGGAAATTCCCTATTTTATTTATTCAAAGTTTCTTTTCCCTTCATTATTCCAGGTAAAATCCTTATGTTTCTTGAACATGAAGCTTAGATACCTTACCAATTTTTCAAACCCAAGGATAAACCTCCTAATGAAGTTTATTTTTCCTATAAAACTCTATAATACCTTATTGTGTTTGGGAAGTGATAGAGAAAGGATTACACTTATCCTCTTAGGGTTTATATAGAGGCCTTTTTTGACATAATATGGCCTAGAATTCTGCCCTCATGGACTACAAAAATACTCTTTTTGGGATTCAAAGGAGACCCCATACCACCTGTACCTATAAAATATTAGCCTCAAGTGTGTCAAGTGATCTTTTTGATCCTTGGAAAATACTATGATGTCATCAAGGTAGATGATCACCATCTCTTTGATGAGTCCTTTAAAGGCTACATCCATTGCCCTCTTGAAGCTAGCCCCTACATTAGATAGCCCAAAGGGCATCTTATTATAAGAATAAGTTCCCCACTTGGTTGTGAAGGTAGTATTGTGTTGGTCATCCTCATTTACTAACACCTGATTATACCTTAATATCCATCAAGCAAGGATAAATGTTGTGAACTTGTAACTTTTTAGAGAATAAGATCTATGGATGGCAAGGGGTATGGTCTCTCAATGAGACCTTGTTGAGATCCTTGAAGTCTAAACATAATATTGTATCCCCATTACTATTCATTATAATCACATTATTATCCAACTATGAATATTTTTCAATGGGAAAGATGATGTTGGATTCAATGAGCTTGGTCAAATCTTTCTTCATGAGGATCTCAATCTTGGAGTTGACCAGCCTTTGCTTTTGTCTCACATACTTAGCACTTGCATCCAACTCTATGGTATGCTAATCTAAACTAGGGTCTAACCCATTCAATTAATTATATTCGTAAGAAAATATGTCTACAAATTCTTGACATAACTCTATGAAGGTTGCCTTCTCCTCCTTTGTGTTTATTGTTCCTAGTTTGAGTAACCTATCTTTGAAAATAATGACCTTCTCATAATGTTACTCCATAGTTGATATGATATCCTTATCCTTTATTAATTGATAAGGTTAGTAATCCTTTAGTTAATTTTTTTATCCTCACTCAGATAATCTGGTCACCATAATTTTGTTACAATCTGCCTTGGTTTTTTGAGCAAAATTCTACCTCCTATTACAATAAACATGCTATGTGCTTGTAATTTTAAAATACCTATTAGCTAAACCTCATTTCCAGGGACTAAATTTATGCATATAACCTTGATTTTGTTTTGATTTTTCATTTCCTTGACTCCACTTGGAATGTCAGACTATGCTCCTATGGATTCCAATTAGTTTGCATGTTGATTGGGCTCTCTTCAGACTGAGCGAATGTCAAAGACATAAAATTATTATAAGAAATACAAAACATATATGTTTGTATTCCTTCAAGATTGTATTATTATCTTCATTCTTCCCTCTCATCTAATGTACTACTAACTCACTATCTCCCATGGATTTTAGGAACTTAATGCCTCTCTTCATTTACTATTGAATCCTATAGATGAGTGTATCATACTCTGATATTTTGCATGTACAGATAAATTAAAACTTCAAGGAAGAAAATTATATTTGTTTGAAAGTATAGAAATCATGACACATTAACCATTTCAATTTTTGGGTCTAGAGCCTTCAAATAACAAACTCCACACTACATCATCATTTTATCTTAGGCTAGTAAGGGCTGGTATGATATCTCCTTCATCATGCATACAATATATCCCCAAACCTACCTATTTAATTCTATTATATAGATCATATCCATGGTTATCTACCCCCCACTCATAAATAATCAAGTCTAAAATACCTTCAAGTGGTTTAATTGGATACTAATCACTGGGGTATTCATCTTCATCTATGATAGTGTAATTAACATTAGACAACATAGGCATGTAGGGATATAAATGGAACCTATAGATAGGCTCAAACCTTATGGTGACCTTTATTCCATACATGTTCCGAAATACCATATAAGTCTATTTAGAAGATATATATCCCCCCATCTTGGCAGTGAAATCCCTAGACAAACATTAGGCAAAGTAAGGAGGGAGGTCAACTACCACAACATATTGGGATATAATAAAATTAGGAAAAGTAACCAAGATAACTTTTAGGTCTCTAATTACACCAATAGTCTTAGTAAAATACCCATCTATTTGTAAGACTTCCTTAGTATTAGATTCATACTTTAACTCCATCTTGTCTGTTATAGACTTAGACATGATACATGTACTATCCCCACTATCTATCATAAAATTGTGTACTAAGTCTCATATAGTGATAGAGAGATAGGAAGGAGGGGGATTGTTTACCTTGGGTGTTTGAGATTCATTAGGTTGATTTGTGTTAGCTAAGACTACACCTACTTTTTCTACCTACTTGTTCAAGATGTAAAGTTTGGACAACTCTTCTTAGAAGAGATCCTTTTGTCCCAAAATGAGAAAAGTGTCCCACATAGGTATAGTACTATGGGACTTATTCATCTATTCTATAATGCTAATATGAGAGATGGTATCCTTTGACTAAAACTTAGGAGCAACAGTACCAATTATAACCTGAGTGACTTGGGGAATGAATGGGACTTTTTAATTTAGCCTTTTCCCTTTTTGAATATTCTGAATTAATGAAGTATTAGGGGCTACATTATTTCCATTATACTCTTGAGGTAATTGAGATGATGGATGATATATTATTCTAGATTTTAAATCATCACCAACTGATTTCCTTTTGGCCCTTATATGGGCTGTAATAGGACTATGCATGTTGGCTGCACCCCCAAGCTAATTGGCTACACATTGTTCAAAAGAATGTTCTCCTTCTTTGAAGTTGACAAAATTGGTCTCTGATGGTGCCTTGATCCCACTAATTCATTTTTGGTTTAACATCTTAGATTGAGTCATGAAGGGAGTCTCCATGTTTCATAGAAGGACCTTCTTTGTGTTGTGTAGGAGGCTAAATCTCATGCATTAGTAGGGCCTGACTCTTTTGCATAAAAGAGGCTTGACAAGAATCTTCACTCTGAATAATTAACATATCATGTGACTACATCCATTATGTAGACCATTGACATTCTTGAGCATAGTTTTTTTGAGTTGGGACTAATGCTCTAGAAATGGTAACATAATTGGGTTTGAAGTTATTATAGGGCCTTGATTGAGAAATTTTCTCTTGACCTTATGGATTAGGATGATATAGAGGCCTACTGAATTAATAGGGATGATAGGGTGCTTGATAGGGTGATTGGTAAGGTATATGAGGCATAATTTGTTGCCTCTCCAAGGCCACTATATTGTTTCTTTGTGCATTGAGCAACCCTTCAATCTTACCCAATATTTTTACTTGATTAAAATTTACCTAATCATGATTAGTTGGTGTTAGTAGGGGAGCAATGGTAGGCATAGGGGGCTATATCTATTGACAAAATTTGATGTTTTAGAAAAATTGGGAATCTCTAGTAAAAAAATTGATTTTAAAGCCTATAAGGGGGTATAATGTATTGTCATGATATTTTTTATAGGTCATTTGACGTCAATTAATGTTGTACTAGCTTTGGTCAATCAGTTTTTTGTCTATTTTTCATTTTGGGTCATTTTAAGGGTCAAAAATAGTGAATTTAATTATTTGTATGGGTTTATTGGTAAAATTGTAAGTATAAAAGAGTTGTTTAACATGCCATGTGTCCTATAAGGTCTATATTAACTGTCACTAACTAAAAATTACTATGTTACTCAAAAAGGTAGTTTTTTTGAAGAAACGAGTTAGTTTGGTACTTGTAAAACCTCCTTGGGAAGTGTGACACATGGAAAATGATAAATAAGTGTCTCTTCATCTCCTTAACACTCATATGTTTGTTTTTATCTGTAAATGTCATTTTGAGGCCAAAACCATTTTGCTCTCTTTTCACCTTTCTAAACATGCAGAAGTGACTTGTAGGTTTCTGATTGGTATGGCCAACACAAGGGGTTTCAAATAAAATTATTCTAGGGGAATATTATAAAATTAGAGACCTTAATTTCCATATAATAATTTTGAATAATGGTGGAGTGCACTTCATGAACCATCCATTTGAAGTGGATTGTAAAAACTTGCTTGCTCATCTATGCACCCTTTAGGTTTTGATATTATTTAGAGGATTTCATACAATATAGTTACTAATATGAATTCCACATTATTTTAACTCCCTATAATAATTAATTAAATTATTATTTTCACATTTGACAAAGATATCATGATCATTTTTGGTCTATTTTGCAGATTGTTGTCTCAGGTGCAATGGTAGCCATTTCCACTACTTATAAAAGTTTTTGTCTTCTATAAGAGATTAAATATGAGTATAATATGTTATTTTCATGTTTAATATCATAGGATCCACCTCCTTAAAATTTTTGGTCTCACAACCCCATAGTTTGACAAGGAACCCATGTCTACACTATGCTAGACCAATCTTTCAACTTGTTGCTAGTTTAGCTCCATATGTATGCAAGTTATTTTCATGTGATGAGGATGTGTTGGAGCTAATTTAAAGTGTATTTAGTGTAAATAATGCATTTTTATATTTTATTTATGTTTGAAGTTGTTTTGGAGCCATCCATCAACCTATTATTACTCCATCTCACACCTTTTGCCTATATACAATCAACACACACTTATAGGTGACTTGGGAGAGGATTAAAAGGGTCATTATAAGGTTTTATCATTTATGATGAAGTTTATCAAAGGTCATAGTGTAAATAATACTCATGACAACCCTTTTTAGAAAGTTTTGATGGCAACATGAAGCATGAAAACCTTCAAAACATGCAAATGACTGAGTCTTGACACACAGTCCCTAAAAGAACTAAACAAAGTTCAAAGGGTCTTTTATGATTAGAATATAAAATGGTTGAAAGGAATTTGAGACATATATATAGATTAATATTTTTTCACTTTCTATAAATAAGTACTATGCCAAGAATGGGGTTAAGGAGATTAGTGGATGATGAAGTTTGAGCACCTCAAATTTGCCTTAAAAGCATAAAAAAACTTCAGTGGTGTCTACAGGCACCTATGAGTAAAAGGCCTTTTGATGTCTTGAGGAAAAAATTAAACATAAATCCATGAAGGAAGTTGATAAACTATTTTAAGGAGGCAAATTGGAACTAAAGGCATCAAGAAAGGGTTGAGTTAGAACTGTTGTTCATCCCATGGCCACCTATAGCTACCCCTCAAGCATGGAGCTGGTAACCTACAAGGGTCAGACAAGTAGTGGGAAGAAACAATGGTTTGTGCAAATTTATGTGGTGCTTACCCCATCTCAAGATGATTTTGAGATAATAAAAATGTTATGTATCCTATAAGGAATCCAATAAATATTTTATCTTCATCAAACCACCTCATTCAACCCCTTTGAGACTCTATCTCACTTACAATAGAGTCCTAAAAGGAAAAAGTGTCTCAGTCAAGTTGAAAGGCATTATTTTGAGGTCAAATGAGGCATGCAAGTTAAAGAAAATAAAATACATATTATATGACCCCAAATAATGAATAAAGTAGTTAAATGGAATCATAATCAAACCCTATTAGGTAGTGAACACCTATGACAAAGTAAAAATCATGGTGTCTTAGTCTGAGCAGGAGTCAAAGAAGGAAGGAACTTAGTTAAGAGACCAATGAGTACATATAGTGAGTTTAAGGTGAGAGAAGGTATGATATAGTTATCATACTTCATGATGAGTATTTTAACATCATGAATAAGCTCAGTTAATTTAAATGATAACTACAACAAGATCTTAAGAGGAAATGTCTCAGTCCTGCAGGCAGAGACCTAGTCTTAGTGGTAAAAAGGTGTATTAGTATGATATTAGAGATCAGTCTTGGTGAAAAAAATGAAAAATCACCTCATTAAACATTTTATTGATGTGATCAAACTCTTATCAAGTGGAAAACAAGCTTACATATGGTTTTAAATCCATGTTTTCACTAATAGTAGGGTCCAAGCAAGCAAGGGTAAGATGGACATGAACTTGCTTAGGAAAAGAGTTGAACTGATTAACAAAATTATGATCTCAACATGACATACATGACCTTAGGAGTTAATTTTAGCTATAAGGGAAAGAATAGAGAAATTAAAGAGCCTTAAATCATGCAAAACATATTCCATTATTGGAGCTTCTCACACACAATCGTGGTGCACAGAGAATAATTTGAAACTTAAGCATTTATAAGGTTAAATGACCAAGTTAAGAGTTTAAATATTGTTAAAATAACCCTTAGGACCTGGGGAACCACTTCAAACATTCATCATTATCTAAGAAGGTAGGGAAGTACCCCTTGTTTTATCTTAGATAGGGGTACTTCTCATGCAAAACTATTAGACTTGAAATAAAATGCATAGAAAGATGAGCCAGTGGTTGTTTTAACCTTTTAGGAAGGTTTAGGAATTTGGAATACACCTAGACCAACATGGGAAACCAATAATGAAAAGGTGAAACCAAACAAGGTGGTTTGGACACCAAGGGTTACAATCATGACACACCGAGAAAGATTAAGGCCTAAAGACCAAATGAGGAGTCAAAACCATTGTTATCAAAGGACAAGTTTCTAAAATATTAGAACATGTTTTTTATATGTGTTTATGTGTTTTTGATCTTTTTTATGTAGAGATAACCCTCAAGAAAACATTTTGGAGCTCTGAAGACATAACAAACCTACTAAGCATGATAAATCCTAAAGGCCAAATGGGAGGTCACTCTTAGTTATAGCTTGATAATAGCATTAACATGAGGTAAAAAAATTGTGGGGGACTATGATAGATTTGTTTAAGATTTTGGAAATAAAATAGGTTGTAGGGGAACCAAGTTTGAACTTGGGACCAAAATTTGACTTGTGTAAATGGAAGAAAAGATTAATAGGCCATATTTCTAAGTTCATTTCTTTCATGAAGATCTGAATGGGATTCATAGGAGTTTAATAGAGTTATAAGAGGTATTAAATAACCAATTTGTGGAATTTTTTATCAACTTGGACATTGTATCTTTATGAACCAACCTTAAGAGTGAAAACTAGTTAAAACCCTTATTAAACCCTAATTAGGACAAATTTTGAAAAATGGAGTAGGAAATATAATATAAGGACATATTTTGACCATAATATCTATTTTAACTTTGAGATGACCCTCTCATTCTACTCCACATGCTTTTGAGTTATATGGAATTATACAGATGAGGGTAGAAACAAGATTTGTCTCACCATTTTTTGTGTTTTGTAGGATATAAGAAGATTCAAGAGATGAAATAAAGTTTGGGAGGAAGATTAAGACCTAATATAACTCCCCATACTCATTTTATTACCTAAAAAAACCTCTAATTTCCTCAACCAAGTGATATAACTCAACTAGTCAATTTTGGCATATTTGACAAGCTAGTAAAGAGGATGGAAAACTTCAAGTGAGCTCATTTAAAGGTGTCCCTAATGCCTCTAAGGACATGGAGGGTATTAATAGGTGTCATAAACACCCTAAAACAAATTTTCATGGACAATTTATGCCAATTTTGAGGTCAAGTGTGTAAGGTGCATGGAGGAGTAGTTTTTTGGATAATAAATGATGATGGTTCACTTTCAGTTCATTTCAAAAGACCAAGATTATGGAGAGGAATTTATTATGTCCTTAAATTGTATTAAAATTATTATAGTTGGTATTCATCAGTTATGGGATGTCTAAATAGATGCAATCATAAGGCAGTGTTTTTGTGCAAAATGAAGAGTTTATTGCCACTTTTCTTCAAGTTTGTGACTTAGACTGACACTTGTTACTCCTAAACCTACATGGTTTAACCCATAACCTCTTCCCATGCATGGATAATTTATATTATTATCTTGAACAGTGTCCTTGTGACCCTTGGACTTCTCTTCTTCTCTCTCTCTCTCTCTCTCTCAAACTCTATAAGAGTTGGCCATTTTGGCTTTGTATTAGATGCTCCACCTGAGCATGGTGAAGCCCTAATAATTTTTATACCTTTTGATCAATAAAATTACTAATTTTTATCTATTTTATGACTATTCATATTGTGTTTCATTTTAATTATTTATTTTTCTTAAGTGACACTCTTGTTTCCTTAGCATGTTAGTTCATTCTTGCAACCTATTTGCAATTGGAAAGCTTCTTCTTACAGAGAATGTGAAGTGTTTTGGGATATGTCAAATATTAAGTGAGTTTATCTCTTCAGCAGTGCCATTCAAGGCCTATTTTCTAGTCCTCCTAGCCTAGATGTTCATCTTGAGCTCACAATGTAACATTGATGTGAGAAGTAGTAGATTAGAAGAGTGTATGTTTGGTTTGTTGTTTGGTCTCAAGTGTAATATGCATATGTTTGGATGTCATCAGTAAATTTAGTGTATCACCTCCATTATTTTATATTTTATTTCAATTTATTTCTCCCTTTTCACCCCTAAAATTTAGTTTTAGTTGCAATCCAAAGTGGTACATCAAGGGAGCTAGCCCTATCCAGAGACTCACCTCACTCCTTAAGCTATCCACAAGCCTAGAGGTGATTATATTATGCAATTTGAATAAGGAGAGCCTTGTTATCTCATGAAAGGTTTCATATCCAAGTGAAAATAGTATCTTTCAAAACAAATACATGAGGTACCTTGGGGTAAGCTTGCCTACTTGTATTAGGTATTTGTATACCCTTATTTCCACTTCATAGGCATTGGGTAGTGTATTCCCTCCAATGGAATGTATCATGATTAAAACATAAAAATTGAGGGATCTCAAATATTAAAAAAAGTAATAGTTATGGGTGGGATTAACTACTATGGGGATCCTATCCCAAGTCTTTTGAAACTTATAGTTTAAGTCTACCATAAACTCTTGGGGATCCCTTTTAATTATGGTCATTTGTTCTACTAGAGATAAATGGTCACTTCTATCTTAAAAATTCTTGCATAAGTGATCCCTAAATTCATCCTAGGTTTTTATATAATTAGGTATTAAACCCTTATACCATTAAAGTGATTTACCCCTCAAGGAAGTAGTTAATAACATCATTTCCAAATTTTCTTTAGTCACATTCTAAACTAAGCAGAGGTTGTCTATGTCTATAATGTATTTAATAGGAGTGGTATAGTTTTCAAATATGAAATATGGGAGGATATTAAGTACAATAGAAAAAATAACATCAAATTTATTCAAATTGAGGTGGATGCTGCCATTTAAGGTCATAAAAACTTGATATCTAGGCCTAGCCACTGGAGATGTATAGATTGAAATAGTCTTTTATTAAGTAGGATTAGGAAAATTAGGGGGTGTCAGATTAGAATTAGAGATAGGGTACCTCTTTATCCTAGAAAATTCCAAAGATAACTCAACATACTCATCTTCTTTACATTTTTATGAATAACTTGTGACCAATTTTTGCCTAAAACTTAATTGTAAATCTACCACTAGAGTGCTTAAAGCTACTTGATATCATTCAATGCTATAAGTGTATGCTCCAAATCACTTGAATCCTAGTCCCAATAGGTGTGTTATAACTATTAACCACCAAATTTCACCCTTAGGAGAATATTGTTTAGACCTTTCCAAGGTTGGGGTAATATGGGATTATTCCAAGGTTGTGGGTGACCTGTGGATGGACTAAACCTTTAGTTTTGGGAATAGCTCCCCTAGTGCATCAATTTTATCTCAATTCTTAAAAATAATAACTTTTTTGTGAAAAGGGATAGAAGGTGATGCATAAAATAAAACATAAGCTAAGGCTAAGTGATACACCAACATAGTCTTGTCTACTCTAACTAATCCTTCAACAATAATCTATGAATCCAATAAGGAATAATGATCAAGACATGTTTTTCAAGGATCTCCTAATAATTAGTATTTCTCATGATGGTTATGCATATTGATGCAACTTGAAGGTGATGGATGAGAGGCCCATTTTAAGGCACTATCAACCAAATTACACTTCAAACACAATCACCAACACTTTGACACAGCATATGACCTATGCAAAAAATATCTTAGCAACTAGGTGAGGATAATAACATACAAAGGGGATTGAAACCTCACCAATTATATAAATCAACAAGCACATAACACACTAAGCTACTAAGGAAATCTGAAATAGACCTTATTGATTTAAGAGCTTTGTAAGATACAATTTGGGTATAGTTTCATCATACCAAGCTAATGGATAATTATAATGGAATTAGATCCTTAATTTATAGAACATGAACAAGAGAGAAAAGATAATGTGTCATGGAGAAGGAATATAGAGGTCATGAATTACCATCATTCATTCAATGAGTAGGTACAACCAACCCTCATAACTCCTTTCTTATGTTTCCTTAGTGGTGACTAGCCTTACATGAGACTTTTGTACATTGGATGTCTATTTTTAGACAAGATTAACTCAATAAATAGGATTATTAATCCAACCTATTCAACTCCCTCTAATTTTTATAGTTACAAAGGCATCAATATGGTCTAATTAGGCCTCCATGAAGCATTAAGTAACCATCTCTCTTTTACATGGGAATGGGGCTTAGGAAACTGATCCATACTCCATGTTGGATATGAAATGTTTCTAATCACTTGAATAAGTAATTACATTTATTTTATTAACTTTTGACTCCCTTAGTATCCCTTGACACCAATACTCATCTTTCCTTGTTGGCCCAAAAGGCCTACTAGGCAATTAGGCCTAGTGATTTGATGTTAACTACTTGGATGACCATGAGACCTAAATAATATCTTCATAATATGTAAGTGAGAATGTTACATGTCTATAAAATTATATTATACCAATAATTATTCCTTCTAAGTATTATACACCTGCAACTTTTGTTCATTAAGGTGACTAGGTCACCTTTCAATAGCATTTCTAATGTAACCCTTTTACTCAGACCTGTAAAAGATTTTCCATAGAGGTTTGAGATTATTTTATGATATAATAATATGGATATCATCTATCAACACCTTCCTCAATTATCTTAAACTCCTAATATAACTATATACCTTGAATTCATCATAAAATATTTTAAAAATAGTGTTTATGATGGATTTGTACAACTATATGTATAGACCAATGCCATGAATGGGACCTATTCAAATTAAAAGAGGTGTTCCAAGTGTCTCCCAATAAATTTTAATTCATTTGGATGTAAATTATTTATGATTTCCTCAATCAGGTCTCTATTAGGATTTTAAGGAGGCTTGTGGAGGTTGACTCTTAGAAATTGTTCATAGCCTTAAGGGCTTTAAATACAAATACAGAACCAATGCCAAGAGATTAAATTATATATACCTCCAAAACTTTCCCTAACATATGAGGTCCCCATGAAAATACTCCATAGAGTTTTAAGCACCAAAAGGTGCTCCTCAAGTGACTATTTTGCATACTATGTGCCTTCAAGGTAATTTTAGGCCAAAATGACCAATTTTGACCTTTCTTTTACAAATCAATGTTTCTTTAACATATAGAAATAATTTAAGTAAATTTTCATGATGGTTTTAGGTCTTATTCAACCCTTATTATCTTCTAACCTCAATATTCAAGTAGTCATGCCTTGATAAGGGTATTAGGCCAATAGGCCTAATGGTAGGGTTCCTAGATTTTGTCTTCAAAATGGAGTTTTGATGGCACTTTTACACCTATAAGAATATTAAACCTACATTTTATATCCTTATTATAATTTTTTTGGCTTGGTTAGGCCCTTTGTTTCATCTTTATGCACACATAGTTAGTTGACTAGGCACTTAGGCATGTCTATAGGTGGCTATTAGACATAGAGTCCCTTTTAGGTGGTCAATTTTCAAACTTGTTGACCTATTTATCCCTCTCCCTCCTTAAAAAAATGTAAACATGCATACTTTATTCAATTCTTTTCACATAGACTTGGATTTGTCCTTTTTACATGTGTAGTAGTTCAATCTAGGTATGATCCATAAATTATATACCTTGCACGTGCAAGACAATGACTCATTTGGGTTCTCATGAGATTTTGTAAGACCATTAAGACTATTTCAAGGTTCAACTACCTCATTTTAAAGAATTTTAGAGAAAAATTCCTTTATCAGGTCTTTATCATGGTCTAGAGAGGGTTTTAGTGGCCTACCATATTTATGATGGTTCATAGAGTACATGCCTCAAATCCAAAACTTATTTCCATGGATTTTTTTCCCATATATTCATTCAAAAATCTTTAAAAAATCCTGGTCCCATGAACTTTTTATGGTAGATTGTGATCAAAAGTTGGCATCCTTTGAGCTCTTGTTAAGCATTTTTTGTGGGTTATAGTGTTAGGGATTATTCATAGAGATAAACCCCTAAATGTAACTATTTCATCCATGGATAGTGAGTGAAAATTGGTCTCTATCTCCCCCTAAGGGAACTAGTATTGATTCATCATTCCATGTGAGATATGATCATTAGAGTTAGCAGTTCGAGATGGTAGACTAGGGCAGTGGAGCTCAAAAGGGGTGATAGGACCAAAATAGCCACTTCTATGCCTTCATTTACCTATAAGACCTTCTTCAAGACTTGTATAATCCATATACACCTCTTAATTCCCTTAGGCCTACCATGGGGGTTTGAGTCTATAATCAAGATATTGATGGTGTCTTGAGGGTTAAAGGAGGGATTTAAGCTTTATAGGTTTAGACTGAGTTTCAAGACCTTGAATCACCTATATTTATGTCTTAAATGTCACCATATCAACCTTATATATATAATTTCCACCCTTTTAACTTTTAATTATCTATCCATATCACCATCTTTGTCCTTCTCTCATCTAGGCTTGCCATGCTCATCACTACCAAGTTTGAGTTCTTGAGTCAGTTGTTCTACTAGAGACCTGAGTAGTTTAATCTCTTCTTATTTACTATTGATAGAGTTGGAAACTTGTGTAATATTATTTTAGGATATGAAAATAAACTTTTGATTTGGGTCTTCAAGGATTCTACTCCCAAAACTCACTTCAGAGACATGTATATAGGCCCGTGTGCATGAGTATTCAACCTAGACTAGGAAACTTCTTGGCTTGATCATACCATTAGGAAACTTGATGAGTATGAATTCCATAATTATCATAGGGTTATTCTTATCTATTTTTTTGACATTAACATCAGTTAGTCACCCTAACTAGTTAGGTAGAATTATCTCACTATATATGCCTAATTTAGCTTGTTTATGCATCCCTTTAACTTTTCTTGTCTTTGACAACATGATATCTATGTTATACATCTATGCTTGAGATTCCCCATTTAATTTTACTATAACACATAATACCCAATGTTAAAGGAAGACTTTTTGAAGTCCTATAGATGGTGATCTAGGTGTGTGACTATCAATGGATCTCTTTCACAAGCCCCATAAGCAAAAGGAAGGATTCTATACCATGTTAGAGATATAATTGGTTTATCTTTTATCTCATTACCTATCCTTATGATAGTAATCCTCATAACATATGTACCACCCTTACATTATGTAGGTTTAACTATATGGTGGTTCTAGAAAAACCTTTGAAGGTTGGTCCTAAGTTGATTTCATGAATTGGTCATAGTTTATCAATGGTATACACATTTGAATAGACCCTTCTCTCATAGTACCAAAAATTCCTCATGATATTATGAAAAAAATTTCCTTTGTTACATGCCTTAATCTTGGGTATAAAGGCTCAAAATTTTAGGTGTTAGTCATAGTGTCCTATGGATTTTGGAGTTTGGAAACCAAGGACTATTGATAGCTAAAATGGCTTGATGAAACTATTACATAGTATATGCCCTTTGAGAGGTGTGATATGGACTGTTTAATCTTATTTTGGATCAACTATGTGGAACCTAGACACTCCTATTCATATACTCAACAAGGTAAAACATTTTTAGTTGGTTAATCACACATGAAGGAATAAAATGAAACCTAGGAGTTCTTGAATACGTTAAACTCTACTAAGGAACCTTAAAATTTAATAAATATGTCTATGGAAGCATTAGAAGGATAGTTCCTAGTTTTTTGGCCTTGAAATCTATAAGGAGGTTGGATCTTTTTGAAGAGAGACTCTTTCACATTTTTAAAACATATATTGTCTCTATGGTGTGATAATGATCTTCAACATTCATCATTATGGAACACTTAATTCACATTTTCACTAAAGGTTATCTACACAAGTAATATTATTTGAAGGCAAGATATTAGAAGAGTTTAAGGTCCATTAGTGATTAGGTACACCTAAAGGATGATAAAACTTGAACGTAACTCTTGATAATCCATAATCACAATCAAAATATTTTCCTTGACATATATCATGAATTAAAGGTTGTTAAAATGCCAAGAATTATTGTCTACAACTTGCAAGTGTGACCAAATGAATATTTTCTTGATCCCACAATATCACACATGCCAAATTGGTGTTTGAGGTGAATTAGTAGGACCTTAAAAGATTGTGTAAGACATACAAAATCACCATTTTCTTCAAACATGTTAAAAAAGCATAGAAACCATTCTAATATTGACCCTATGTAGATGTACAAGACTAGTTTAACTACCCTAGGTTATTAACCATTGTTCATAAATAACGGTTCATAATTTTTCAAACTAATTATAAGGATAATAAGGCCATTATATCCCATTACTCTAGTCAAGATCTTAGGTCACCATCTTCTCTCTCATGTCTGTACTAAACAAGAACTTAAGAGGTTATCTAAGGCTAGAAAGGAAGATGATGGAAAGGATTGGTCAATTTTTGACCTTTTGGAATTAAAACTCATGGATCCTCTTATATGGTGTCTAAAATAAGTCCCCTCTATATATCCCTAACCTTTCGTGACCATAATTGTACTATATGGATCCATACTCACTTGAAAACACCTATGAAACATTAATTTCCTACATCTTCTTAACTTTTTAGATCTTGAAACATTATTTTTGGTTAGGAAGAGGGAAATGAGAGGCCAAAATGCATTTAAAATATGGAGTATAGGTGGAGGGAGGGTTAAATTCCATTGTTTTAGATTAAGGTAAAAACAAGTTTTGAAGGGACCCCGAAACCCTGAAACAAAGATAGAAAGATGAAGCATTTACGACCACAAGCAAAACCTAGAATATACTACAAAGAAGTAACAAAAATAGGTTTTATATGGACCTAAAACCACTGGAAAGACCATAAGTCATGACCCAAGTTTTACATAGACCTGGCTACACCATAGTCAAAAGATAACAAAAAACCATGAAACAGGACTAGATAACACAACCAATTTGAAGAACCAGGCTATTCTTCCAGTTCCAAAATCATTTTCACTGCTTCCTTACCTTTCACAGTAGTATCCTGAATGGCAGTAGCCACCGACATGGCTCCCTCTTGCATAGCTTTCTTTCATGAGCTCTGTCTCATCCTCTTGCTAGGCCCCTCCAAGGATTTGATCTCCTCATTAGCTCTTTTTCCAATATTAACAACTGCAACACATATATTGGGCGTGACTTCCTCCATTTTCATTCTGCTCCCCTTGATGAGTTCCCTTAGGTTGTTCTCATAGTCTTTGAGCTTGATGGGGATGTCTCTCATCTATTTTTCCATATTATTGATTTTGTTCCAAGCTGCCTTCTGGTTATCTTCCATTATTTCTATTCTCCTTTTGAGATCCATTATCTCCTTGAACATCCATGAATCAAGTTAGAGGATAGCCTCTACTTTGCAATTAACCCATCTCGTAGGTGTGTGCCTTCCATCGTTCTGCCTTTTATCACTCCATTCTTCTGTATTCTTATTAGGACTATTTCTGCCTTCTTCAATGTGGTCCTCTCTTCCCCTTTGATTCTGCTCCTTAGTTTTAGCTTGAACTCCCAAGTCCATTTTTTGGTTGTCAGCCTGACCTATGTTTTCCCTCTCATTTATCGAAACAGGGTCCTCAACAGGGTTGTCCAGGACTTTATCATCCTCAAACACTTGCTAGTTTTCCTCGGAGTCATGTTCACTATTTTTAGACTTCTCTTCTATGTTGACTCCTTCTTTCTCATTCTTCTCTTGAACTTCCTCTTCCTCATTGGAACTTGAATTCCTACTTTCTATTCCTCCCTCTTCTTCCAAGCTTTCCTCCCCAGACTTATTAGTTCTCTCCCACTCTGTATCCTCGTCAACATTCTGAATCTTGACACTAGAAGGCTTGATTTTATCTTTCCCTTTAATAATTTCACTCTTATTACTTTGTGAGTCCTTGTTTTTCCCCAGATAAGGGTTCATAACCATGGCCTTATTCTTACAGTAGCCTTCAATTAACAGAATTAATCCTTCATGCAGGATAGGATGCATTTCCTTCTTCCTGTGAGCGAATAAACTTTGGACCAAAGAGAAACGTAGATAAAAGGGAAAGGAAATTCTTACTTTGTGTCTAAAGTGATTTAGGAAAACAAAGTGGAATTTGTGGACTCTCTTGCTTCTTCCATTGAGTATGAAGTACTCCTGAATACAACATAAGACATCCCTCCAAATGCCCTTAATCTATTCCAGTTCAAAGAAATCCCCATTCTTTTCCAGCTTCTGCTCTTCAACATCCATCTTCGTGAATTTGTAAAAGGCCTCATTTGAAATGCTAGTCTACTTGGAGAATTTTATTCCTTCCATAGGCAGCCCTGTAACCTTTGCTATAAATTCCTCTGTTAGATTCACTGTGATGCCATGCAGAGTGACCCTATCATCAATCTAGTTTTTGAAAAAATACATTGTAATATGAGGTTTTGAACCATGGAGCCTTTCCATGTAGTTCACAACCTTCCCTCTCTGCAGGATTTTCTAGACATCTTGTTTCACTCTCCACTCTTCGCAATTCTTGGGTTCCTGATTCCTTGGTTCTCCTTGCCTTACGCGAGCCATGCAGATTTCCTTTGAATCCCTATCACTATAAACTATACAATGACCGCACCTACTACCTATATGGTTCAAAGCTTGCCTTTTTTTAGGCACGTTTAGGATTTGCTTCTCATTCTCGAGGGTGTTCCTTTTTAATGATTGTAAACCTTTCTCCACGAATCCACTCCTCTAACTCATTAGATTTATATTACAATATAATATTTCCCTCCTTTGCATGAGTTGTGTCATGATGAATGAGCACGTTAAGATCCACATTCTTTTTTAATGTTTCCTACCACCTCGCTTTGTGTCCTGTTCAGACTGCATAATTTGCTATCCAATTTGCCACTCTGTTAGCTTCACAGTATGTGTGGGTAATTGTTACTTTTTCAAAAATTTTGATTAAAGTTTTCATCTCCATCACCATAGCCTCTATAGTCCATGACATAGAATTTTTATTGTTTAGAATATTTATGATATTCAAGGAGTCCCCTTCTAGCTATAAATTAGAATATCCTGAATCCACAACTAGTTTAATGGTTTGAAGGGCAGCAGAAGCTTCAACTATATGACAATTTGACTTTCCAATGGGGATTGCAACAACATTGATTACATTTCCCATATGGTTTCTCAAGACTCCTCCACATCTTGTATTCCCCAGATTCCCTTTAGCAGCTCCGTCAAAGTTTCCTTTAATCCATCCTTGAGGGGGGACATTCCAAGTAACACCTAGTCTAGGATTTTTAGGTTTACCATTAGAATTTTCCATTCTTAAGGGATTATCCACTTGGAAGGTTGGGTTTGGATTTCTTTGCAATTAAAAACTCTCCTTAATAACTCTAATGATGCTCTACCCCACCACCCATCCAGGAAGTTCTTTACTTCTAAAAATTTGGTTATTTCTTTCCTTCCATATTCCCCACCAAATATGGGGAAGAGTTAGTTTCCATAAAAATATAACTTCAAGATTCTTTGAGGGACAATACCAACTTTTAAGAGATAGTTCCACATTTTTGTGGTGAATCCATGAAATACCCCACAGATTGAGGATTTCTTTCCAAACTTGCTGCATGAAAGAATAGTTCACAAACAAGTGATCTCTATCTTCAGAGTCCTTACAAAGAATACACATGTTCACAATATATTCCTCTTGTCTATAAATTGTCCAAAGTCAAGATTTTATTTTGGAGGAGGGTCTAGAAGAAGATTTTGATTTTAGGGATGAGCCCCTTTATCCAAGCCTTCCTCCACAAAGGTTTGTTGCCATTTCCCTTTGAATTGAAAATGGAAGAAACTTTAAATTGTCCACAAGGCTCATTATGCCAGACAATCTTATCTTCAAGATTTGGGTAGAGAGATATAACATTTAGGGATAGTTGTATATTCTTGAAATCTTGATCAATATTAGTAAGGTTCACCCAAGAGTTGTTCTACCAGTATTGGTTAACCATTATTCCCAATCTTTGCTTACATCGGTATATTGCTTCGTTATCTTGGATTTCATCTATCAAAGGTTTTCCTTTTAACCAAACATCCTCCTAGAATTTCACCTGTTTTACATTGCCAACTTTCCAAGAGCTTCCTTATTATAAAACTTGTTTAGTACCCTAAACTGCCCCCATATGGCAGATGGATGGGAGACGTCAGGGTAAGAAAAGAAATTAGAGAGGGACTTTGCCTTGAATAAATACTTATGCTTCCATATATTGCTCCATTCTTTGTTTTCCTAATAAAACCTCCATCCCTGCTTGGCTAAGAGAGCTGTGTTCATACTTCTAATTTTCCTTATTCCTAGTCCTCCTTCCCTGACAGGTTTACATATGTTATCCCATGCAATTAAAGGCATTCTCCTTTTCTCCTCAGTACCAGTCCAAAGAAAGTTTCTCTATATTTTCTCAATAGCTTCTGTAAATTTGGTGGGAATTCTTAAAAGACTCAAAGCATATGTGGGTATCCTTTGAAGACTTGCTTTGAGGAGGGTAAGCTTTCCTACCTGACTTAGAAAATTACCTTTCCATCCCACAAGTTTCTTGCTAAATTTGCTAATAAGTCCTTCCCAAAAAGCTTCAGGGACTTTCATCCCAAGAGGGAGACCCAAGTAAGAGGAGGGGAAAGATCCTATGGAGCATTCAAGGATTTTAGCTATTTTGTTTTGTCTATGACTTGGGGTTAAATTCCATTGTTTCCCATATGTGGGCCCCCTTTAATGGAAAATAAAACCATTTGACTTATAAAAGGACACCCTTTACATATGAAACCATTGTATCATGGCATTATGGTGATAATGGAGACCTTTGAGGGTGTAATTAATAGCCTTAGTTGTGTTTTTGGGCCAAAAATAACATCATTTCATTGTTAGACATCCACTTTTAAGGCAATGCACATGATCTCAAGTAAAAATTCAAAAATATATTACCTTAATATATGTTAAAAGACCTTAAAACATTTTATGGACTTAAAAAATTACCACATTATCCTTATAGAATCCTTAATCCTCTGATCTTACCATGTTTTTCAAGATCTCAACATACTTAGATGGATTCATGATAGGTCACAAGTTGCAACATTGGGTCGTCTTCAATATCAATAGGTTTGGACCATTAGGACCTCTCCAAGACTTTTTATGAATCCTTATACATAACTAAAAAAATAGAGTACATGACACAAGCTCAAAAAGGGGTTAAAAAAAACCATCATAGCATATCTTGATACAACACCTCACTTGAAAATGTTGCCTTGGCATGATAACTAGTGATCCCCCTTTTAGACTAACCTGACAGTTAAAGAGACATAAGAGGGTGACAATTCAAAATTTCAAATACAAAATAAGGAAAACATGAATTCTGCAAGGCACAATTTGGATCATGATATCTTATATTAATTAATAGACGCATACACAAAATGTGAAACAATCACTTTTTCATCAAATTAAACCATGACAAGTCTATAGCTAATGGTCTCAAGTGGCTTTTAATGTTTTCCACTTACAATAATCTTATCTAGGAAGATTATCTTATTTTGCATCTAATTTGTCACTACCAAAATCTTAATTTCTTTATCAAATGCCAATCATAGTCAATTGGGATAAGTCCATGGTAAATGGACTTAAGCATCCTACATTGTAATCCAACTATAGCATACCTATCCAAGAGTATTTTTAGAATTTATTACTAATCCTGAGCATGCATAACTACATATTTTTATGATTTTTACTTGTAGACATCTAAAATAGTCAACATGTATCCCAATTTAATATAAGTACATTTCTTATTAGTTTTTTCAAAAAATAATAGTTTTCCATATTTTTCAATTTCCAAAATTAGAATTATTACTTGTACATATTTAGTATTTTGATATATATCTAGTTTTACACCTATTAATCCCATAACATTTAATTTTTTTATATCAAAAATAGGGTAAAACATATTGGTGAACCCATACATTTTTTATCATTATTTTTCTAATTTTTTTCCTTGGGTTTTAGATTAATTTTTTATTTATATATCAAAAAATCTTTCTTTCCTATTGTTTTTCAAATTTCAATATCATTTTTTTCAAAACTCAATTTCTTTTTCTCTTGTTTTCCTAGAAACTATGTTCTAATAGTTTTTAAAAGTCATTGAAGGTGTCATTTTGGGAAAATTAGTCTTCATTTGTACCTAGTATATGTATTTTAATTTCCATGTGCCACATAATATATTGGAATTTCCTATGGTTTTGTTTTTCTACCATAGGAAGCCTTTGACCATTTATTCTTGTATTGAATTAGTAAGTGGTTGTCTTAGGATGTTACTCTCAAAGTACCCTAGAGATATGATAGTGTATCTATGGGACAATGAAATCTTATTTAGTTAGATCCCTTTTGGCCTTCTTCACGATTTATGATTGGGATCTTTGAAATCCTATAAATCAAACACACCTTGACTAGTTCCAAATTCCATCTCCTTTACAATTTTAAAGTTTCAATCTCAAATCAAAATCATGGCAATAATAAATAAATTTTTCTTACATATTTTAAAGTTTAGAATAAATTGTATATTAATTTTCAAAGTTTTATTTGGATTAATTATATGTGTATTAATCAAATCCAATATCATAAAAAGGCTAAAATACATAATGTATAATCCCAAGCCTTCCTCAATACATATTGTTGTAATATCCAGTCTGATTTATTACTTGTCACCAATAGACTCCTAAAGTCATGTATGCCTCAATTTTTTCATCCCTCTACTATACCTCAAGGTTATCTCACTCACCATCTTACTCCTAGTATTCTCCCAAGGCTTATATTAACTTCCAATGCACATATTGTCAACACTAGATGAGGTTGAATACATCATCTATCATGTAAAAATGAAAGTGGTAAACATGTTCCTCCTTAAAACACTCCAAATCCCATAATTAAATCAATTCAATCTACTATTTATGATATCATTGATCGCCTAAAAAGTACTCACGCTAATATTTCAATGTTAGATTTGCTCTGAACAATGCCTATGCACAAAGATGTCTTATATGAAGCATTACACAACATAGTTTTACCCTATAATATAATACCTCCTTATGTTTATTATATTATTGATACTTTTCAATGGATGGAGGAAATTATTTATTGTGAAAAATAATACTTACCTCCCAAGCATATCATAGATCAATATCTACCATTATACATCCAAGTTTATGTACACAACAAAGATGTTAAAAGGGTTATTATAGATAATGTATTAGGATTAAACATTTGAAATGCCTCTTTATTATATATAATTGGCATATAGGCACAATATATTACTTACTATACATAAACATTTTATTATTTTATAATATTCTATGAAAAGTACATGGATGAACTACATTGAATATAATTTTGGGGCCTTGTCAAGTCCTAACTACTGACCTTAACTTTAATATAATTTTAGGAAGACCTTGGATACATAATATGAATGTATTTACCTCTACTCTACATGTATGTTAAATTTTAGTCACCAAGGATACATCTATACATGTCCTTTGGATCAATAACCATTTAAATAATGTGCATTAACTCAACTTGAGGATCAAATGCATAATAATTTAGATCAATAGAGATGCTAAATTCTTCTTCCACTTAAATGTTATCATCATCAAAAACTATATTCAATATGGATTTGGGCTTAAAATTTTATGAAAAATGGATATAAATGATAAGGATTGAGAACACACATAAGTTATAGTGAACCCCATTCAAATAGTTCATTTGAAATGATGATAAGGAGTTAGTTATGTAAAAGAATCCAAAAAATAAAATAAAAATATTCTACCACAACTACTATCTATACACATTTACTCAAGTCAAAGCCTGACCCAACATAGGAAGTTCATAATACATTTGCATTATGGTTGGTATACTCTGAAATGATTGTTGATATAGTTTATCTATAGCTGTAGACACCACATGAATTTTAAAATGATGATTATCTCTTTAAATACCTTAGGACATATGAGGAACTTCCCTCATTCTATCAAAAGAATAGGTTCCCTCATTCTACATCTCCTAAACATATTTTAGATAAATTTAAGATACTAATACCCACATTAAAATATATGGTCCATATATTATTCTTAATACATCGTATATGGAATAAAACTAAACTCTAATCATTGAAAAAATAGTATAATTTCTGTATAGAACATACAAATATTCACAACCAAAAGTTCTCATGATTTACTAAATAATGATGAAGATAAAACTCTTCGTAAAGTTATACATGATGGCTAATAATTATTTTCATGGGCTTATAAATATATGCCTAAAATTGGTCTTTCAATTTGAATGCATAATATAGTATTGTACCTAGAGACCAAGCTACTCAATAAAAAATAAGAAAAATACATCCAAAAGTAGCCTTGGTATTCAAATATGAAAATCTAAAAGATTTTAGATGTAGGATTTATTTGAATTATTGATTAGCATAAGTGGGTCTCTAGCATAGTCCCAATCATAAGTCCTAGTGGAGACACTTGCTGTTGTACATATTATCAATATATACACAAGGCTTACCCCAAAGATTATTTTCTATTTCCAAACATCAATATGATTGTGGATTATACCCCTAATTTTGAAATGTTATCATTTAAAGATAGTTTTTATGGATATATTAAAATCAAATTTCACATCGTCGATCAAGAAAAAAATCATTTATTACAACATTAGGAACATTTTTTTATGTAATCATGATATTTAGTTTTAAAATATAGGGGTCACTTACCAGAGAAATATGACACATATTTCATTATTACATACACAAGACTGTCAAATACTAAGTGGATGATTTGATTTAAAAATCAGAAAATCAATAGGATCATGTTATATTTTTACAACCTACATTTAATACACTATGAAAATTTGATATAAATTTAAATCCAAAGAAGTGTGTGTTCAAAGTCACATTAGGAAAGTTACTCAGTTGTATCATATCTCAAATAAGTACTAAAATAGATCCCAAAAATATCAAAGTTATGATAGATATGGCTCCTCCAACAGATTTGAATAATTTATTATTCCTACATATAAATATTCAAGTAGTAAGTTAACTAGTACCTCAATTAGGTGACAAGACATAATCATTCACACACCTATTAAAAATATATATAAATTTTTAAATGGCATGCTAGATGTCAACAAGTTTTTATGAAATTAAAAAATATCTACTTAATACACCTATATTCATGTCACCAATACTATATAGAATTATAGTGTTATACATCTTAGCTATAGAGCATGCACTAGGATATTTAATTGCACAATATGATGAAGGTCATCTAGAGAATGCATATTATTACATTAGTTGAACATAAGTTAATACCAATAAAAATTATAATGCAATGGAAAAATTATGTTTATCTTATGTGTTTACAACACATAAATTATGACATTATATGCTTAATAATGAGACATAATTTATCACAAAAATTGATGCACTTAAGTTTCTTGTGTTCAAGTCACATTTATCAAGGTGCACTTCCAAGTGGGTAATGTTATTCATGGAATTTCACTTAAAATTTATATCATAATTTTTTTTAAAAAAGAAAATCATTGTAGATTACTTAGTTGTCATGTCATTTTATATACGTCACCAATTAATGATGATTTTTGTGATAAATTAATTGCATATCACATTGATCATGTACTTTGATGAATTAAAATTTGTGATTAGTGTTGGAGTAGAGATAGTCTTCATTAATAATTAGAGTTATCTATTTCCATTCACATTTCACTTGGGATTTTCATGTACAAAAAATATAGTATAATATGAGGCTTTAATTTTGTGTTTTTATATTGCACACACTATAAGAATCAAATCTCTAAAAGTATATTTACATTCTCAACTAGCGGTTCCTCAAGTTTTAAATATGTATCGAACTAAAGAATAAAAATTATTACCATAAAAAAATTGGTACAATGATTAATTATTCACTTTGACACATTTTTAATAGAAAACATACTCCACAAATAAAATAGACATGTTTATGCAATGGCCAGTGCCACTTCCATGTTCCCTATTGACATTGTTTTAACCTTTTAGGACTTAGTGTTTGTAAATCCTATGTTTTTAAAGTGGTTGAGTATAGTAAATCAAGGTAGACATATGTAATAAATAAAACCATTTATTTTTAAAAAAAATGACTTAATTTGGCCTTACTAAAAATAGCAATAAATAATATAAACAAGTACTTTGCTAAAAAATTACTAAAATGGGAGATTTGGAGGATATAAATTGAGGTAGAGGTTGGTCTAAGTATCATAAATAGGATCCAGGTGTTATAACCATTCATAGATAGTAGCATCCTATTTTGACATTAGCACTTTATGGAACTAGTGTCCTTATTTTGGTGGTAGTCTCTTTTATGTATAACTTTTCCAAACTTCTAGGTGCACTTGTGTCTGGTTCTGTCAAGCATGTTCCCATGTGCATGAGTTATGGATCCCTATAGATGACCTATTTTGATTTATTTTATGTACAACCCATAATATTCCATGTTTCTAGGGCATCTATTTGACACAAGTATTAAAGTGTATTGTTATTGGGGTAGGTTAGAGATCCTCAACACCTCATTATGATGAGAGTTTTCTACATACCAATACTATGAAGAGGGATAAACCCTGATGTAGTTATCCCCACCTAAGCACTAGTGAAAGTATAAGTGAAGCTAGTAGGAATGTTAAATTGATTGCTTTTGAATGTGGTTAAGACTATAAACCTAAGTAGTCTAAGCTTAGGAATTTTGTAGATGGTTGTATGCATAAGTAGGGAAGAATAGGGATTGATAACCTTGATTGTGCACAACTTGTTATAATTTTATATGTGTAATTTGCATCTAATTTATATCTAGTGGTTATAGTGATAAATGTCATGTGTATATTTTATTCTGGTGCTTTTGAGGTTATTAAAAGAGGTATAGGCTAACTCTAAGTGGTTTTAGATTTGAAAATATTATTTGGTATAAAATGCAGAGAAATGACAATAACACCAAAATTAGGATACTAGCACCATGTGGTGTTATTGTTCCTATTATGGCACTAGTGTTGATGTGGTATAACCTAAGGCACTAGGGTCTAGGATGTCAATATGAATATATAGGACTATTTTAAGGATGTTTAGGGATGCCTATGGCCCATACAAAGGCTAAATAATTGTCTAAGTAGGACCTAAGATAGGTCTAAGGTTAAGTTAAGGATGGGTGGCCTCAAGTAGTACTCGTAGCACTCAAATGTCATTTTTAGGTGATTACATTTGTCCCCATTTATTCTATAAATGTATCAAAGTGAAATGACTAGGATAAAGGAAAGAGAAGTATACCTATAATTACCTAATAGGTGAGTCTTGTGAATCTAGATCTGAGTATGTTATGCATGTTCCATTGTGTATACTATAAATGCAATGTATATAAATAAATCCTTACTAAAGAGATATCAAAAATAAAGACAAAATTGAGTAAAGAGATAAAATTTAGTAAAGATGTAAGAGAGAAGAAAGGAATGAATACACATTACTAAGTATGTGAACCAATTCATAAACATAGTGACAACTTATATGTGTGTATGTAAATAGTGATCGATCGATGAATAACTTGGAATGAGTTAATGGATTGCTCAATATCCATGTGTGGGTGGCTCAAGAAATCAATCCAATTTTGACTTCATAATTTCCCACCCTTACTAGGTGGATCATGACCTCTGAATTACTTAGATTGGAATGATGGTGTGTCTAACCCTCTCATGTAGGTGGCTTAATAACTCAAGTAGACTATGAATCTAGAATCACCTACCCATGTGTAATATATTAATTTGAAACTAAAACTACATGATATAACTAGAGATGTGTAACTAAATATGTTGGATCTAGCCACTCAATAATATTAGGTAACTTTAGGCCACTCAAGAATGCCAACCACTATAGATGGATTAAGGAATAGAAATGGTGTGTAACCTATAACATGGTGTATAATGTGTACAATGAAGATAATGACATGGAGTTTATCATTCCATCTAATCAACTGGTTTATAAGTGAGCATATGGAAATAATGTGACATGCACATACCCCAAACTTTGATATCTGACCATATGGATTATGGGCTGAGTTGTAATAATATCTATCTAAGAATCTAAATTGAAACATGAATGATCATGCTATACATGATGCCCCTAATTTGATTAAACTTGTATGAATATGAGCTAAAATAAGCCAAAACTGGTAATCTATAATTGAACCTATATAAACTTGGACTGTACCTATTAAACTTTTCTATCCAATCTAAAAAAAATTTAAACTATGGCTATTAGATAGTAGTGTCATAATTTGGGTGTTAATGTCAAATTATTCTAATTTTTTTGAAACTAAAACTAATATTTGTGTCACTATTTCCCACTATGTTTTCTTGAATATAATTTTTATGTTCTATGCCTATGTGCTTACAATTTTATTCTAAGTACATCTGGATAACTTGATCTCTATGATAAACCCTTGTGAATGCCCCCTCTTTTTAGGGAGTAATTAAAATTGTCTAATAATTTCCCTTAAAATAAAATTTTTATAAAATGTGTGTTATCTAGAGAATATATGATATATACATAATAAACCAATATAATGTGCATACATAACATCAAAATGTAAGATAATCTAAGCATAAGTGTGTAATGTGGGATGCATGTTAGGTACAACATCAACAAGGTTGTGAATATATATGTAATAATGTATATGATCAAAAAATATGAGTAATAAATGAGTAGATACCTAGGGGGTGGGGCATGATGCCCATCATGGCACCCAAGTAGGAAGGGGAGATGCATGAGGTCCCTCATGACATATAAAATTGGAGTGTGTAAAAATCAAGAGATAAGTGTCATGGCCATTACACATATAAGAAAGCATATATATAACACACATGAGGCATGCAAATTCAATGGGAAAAAATACAAGGTACATGGGCACATGTCACTAAATTTGAGAAATCAAGACATAAAAGGACATGTTCAAATGTCCACATATGCACATAGTAATCAAGTTATCTAAGAGCCACATGGAATGACATCTTAAAATATTTGCATACATAATCATGAAAAATCACACAAGGACATGGGCACATGTCCAAAGCATACATATAATTAAAATAAGTGGTTAAAATCCTTAGAGTAATGCAATATTCAAATGCCATGAAATAGAATAAACATAGAGATACAATGAAGTCTAAACTAGGGAAGCTAGAAATGAAAGTATGCATGAGCACATGATACAAATCTGTATAAGAGCTAAGATGTTTATAGGTTGAGTCCAGAGTATTAGTAGTTAGAAAAAAATATGTTTAGGTGTAGCATGATCAATATAAAGATATAAAAATTCTAAAATTGTGATGTAGAGTTTAGAAAGATGTAACTTGGTAAATGAAACTATGTATAGGATGCCCCCAAATGAGTGAATGTATTAAATGAATAACTTTTTTATTTATATATATGACCCAATGAGTAGGTAATATCAAATCTAGATTGGTGTAATAGAATTGAGTCATGTAATTATATATGAACACTCGACAAGAACAACTAAAGCATGTATGTATGATAAAATTGACTATACTAAGATAGCTAATATATGTTGTATCTAGTAAATATAAGTGTAAACATGGAATGAAACTATGTTTGTATCTAGTATCTATGTACAAACAACATGAAATGAAACTATATACAATGAATAAGAGTGAATGAGACTATGTACAAGAAGGGAGGAACAATACTAACCAATGAGTCTCATGGGAGACTCACTATCTATGTGGCCTATGTCAAATAAAGGAATAGTAATCGTGCATACTGTTCTGAATTTAAAGAGCCAAACACAAAGAATTTAACACATATAATGGAGTGATTGATGTTAAAGAATACAAAGACCACAAGAAATAATTTAATATCACAAATAATAATATTCTACTCTAATTAAATCATATGAACACATTACATATATATAGGTAACTATTTCCTTATTATTGGGGATTATAATATCCCACCAATATCTCACCTATGTAAAAGCAAACATATTCATGTAATTGTTGTTACAATAACATTATAGTAATATAATCATAAATATCAATTAATTTATGGTATCTCAACTAATATGTTATTTACCTCTCGCTAAAAACCAAAAATAACACAATGTAAAATCCAATCCCTAACATTCCCCCCATAGTTTTCACATGGTGAAAAAACATTCACACTCTTATCTTTAGTATGCTCACCCATTGTAGCAAGCCCTATTTGGCTCATGATCTTGATATAAAGAGAGCCTCACTCCTCTCATGTTTTTATAGGTTTACCACAAACCTTAACATGAACAATACCCATCAATAGTTCACCTCATGTGGTTCTCTAGAGCTACCAAAAACCCTTTTAAGATCTATGAACTGACTTACATTGGGGCTTTCTATCCTTTCACAATGTTTTCACATCAAGGAGTTATGTTTGGAATTTCACACAAATTACATTACATGAACAATAATTATTAGTTTGTTCTTATTTTTCAATCACATAGCATAAAATATACACCACACAAAATTTCACCACATCATTGGTGTAGCCCCATCATTGGTGACTGACAAGAGGTCATTGAAAGACCACCAACCTTCATGTATCCTCCAACCTCTAGTACATTATTATTTACTTAGCCAATGATGTTGTGAAGCTTAGATGTATGTCACTTTGAAGGTAATATTTGAAAGGAATAGATTCATCCCCACAAGATTAATACTTTTGACATTTGACTCAGGATGTTAAGGTTGCCCAAAAATGCATCTATAAGGCAATTTTTTTTTACATTTTTTTTATTTTTGATACTTTTGACTCTTAAAAAAGACACAAAAATGATGAAAAATTATTTAAATTTGAATTGATAAATATCATATAGCTCAAAAATATTAACCACTCAACTCATGTTAATTTTTGACATAAAATTTTAATAAAAAAATAAAATAAAAAATAAAAGCTATAAATCTATTAATTATAGAGTCACTCTTTGTATAAAGTGACACCTAGTCTTCAACTCAAAATAACACTAATAACCATAAATATTAAAAATATTTTAGCAACATCTATTGAATTAAAACTAAAGACTAAAAATAATAAACTAAGACTACACAATCTATAATAGAACCCAAAAGACAAAAATTTATAACAAATAATCGCCAAACAGAGCTCCAAAATATGAAAACACTTAATTTAAACATGTACCAGGATTGGCTCTTTAACTATGTGATAATTCAACTTCATATCTCCTAAAGATTTCATCAACACTATAGGTTTTTATGTTGTTAGGGATGATGATATGGATGGTAGTTGTATGGTGATGAATGGGATATGACTGTTATATGATAGTTTTAAATGGAGATCAATGGGAATCATAAATAAGTCAATGATGGAGAATGTGCATAGTAGACCACATTAATATTGAATTCAATAAGAATGGGCACAAAGATGTAAAATGTAGATCAGGGATGTCGATGTGATATGGAAAAGTTTGATCCACAAAAAAAAGTGATCTTAATGTAAATTTCTTGTTGCATTCAATAGTAACCTAGTCACATGAGAAAAATATGATAGAGAATGGTGCATGTACTAGTAGACTTCGAACAACATATATCTAGATTGAGGTAATGGTGTAGCATTGAAAAATGAATAGATCTATCAAAAATGGTGTTAATCTCCTTCTCAGGTTCTTAAATGAAATCTCCCAACTATGCAAATGTTAAATGTAAATATGAGTCTAATGTAGGCTATCTAAATAAACTAAGACTTTCATTTAGATTTTTTCGGCTCTCATTAATCTGGACAATCAGATAAAATGATGGATATTCCCTATATAAACTCTCAAACCTCCATAACTAGGAAAAACTTAACATTGCTCGAATACCACTATTATGAATTCAAAAAGTCAAACACAAGGAATTTAATACATCCAATGAAACAATTTATGTTGAAAAATATAGATATCACAAGAAATAATTTAGTCTCACAAATAATAATATTCTACTCTAATTAAATCATACAAACACATTACATATGTATAGTGCACTATTCCCTATTATTAGGGATTCTAATATCTCACCTATTTAAAACTAAACCTATTCACATAATTTTTGTTACAATAGAATTAAAATTATATAACCATAAGTATTAATTACTTTATGGTAGCTCAACGAATATGCTATTTACCTCTTGGTTAATACCAAAACTAATGCAATGTAGAATATAATCCCTAACATGTACTATATGAAAAGTTATTTGAGGCCCTGAAACCTACTGTACTGAGTGGTCTATAGCTAGCAATGTATGTAAAGTAGTGATAGGAATATATGCAATTTACTATGGTTTCTTATGAATTGTAAGGGTCTTAGGGACACATCTAGTATAATATGTTGTAACTGGCATAGGTGTTATATGAATAGAACCCTGATAACTCAATAATACTAATCTTGGAAGAAAATGAGTAGAGGAAGACCCTCTATAATATACAACATATATCTAACACATAGGAATATCTAATAATGGTCTCTATGGGAGATTATTTGTATGTGGTAAAACTATAGGAATATACCTCACCTACATTGGTGGTTCAACTAAACTCTATGGTGTACTAATGGGAACTATGCTCAGAGATGTAACTAGTAATTATGGTATGACTTCTTATGGGATAGGTAGAAGATAATCATATGAAATAACCTCAAATATGATCACATAATTAAGATGTATATATTTTAGGCATCTATACATGGTGGATGGGATGGATTGTAGCTGATGTATCCATGGCCTATCTAATAACATTTCAAATGTGCCTGTACTAGGTACTACTAAGAATCTAGTGGCCACATGTGCAGGTCTAACCTATAGTGTAATTAAAATATCCCTAATCGAGCTCTAAATGTGTCCACTAAAATAATTAATAATTATTTTTGAATGAGAAATATCCTACTTTGAACACCCCAAATGTTGTATAAGTGTGATAGTGCACATGTTAATACCTGGCCCATTATCAACCATAACACTTTGAATAGGTTGATGATCAATGTAGGCTCATACAAAGATTTCATATAAATATAAATCATCATCAATGATATCCTTCTCTAAGAAATTTATGAGTGGTATATCTAGTACTATAATATGATACACACCAATAATATTGTGTAAGGGATGTGCATCCTTTGTAGTAGTGTGATATGATGTCAGTGGTGGATGTGATTGATACATATAGTGACCAATTAAAGTACCCACTTCCTAATTAGATATATGCTTTATAAATTTATCTAATAATATTTTCAATTACTTATCTTCTATTTGTTGAACTTTTTCTTCATCTGATTGTGCTGTGAACCTTTTGTTGTTCTGAGTTATGTTTTGGTAACCACTTTTGTACTATTTATAAATTTGACCCTTTTTGAATATGTTCATGTATCATTATGGATTTATTAACTAATTTATATTATTTAGTTACATCATTATCAATGATATGTTATATATTTTTTCAATGCCAAATATGAATGTGTGATGATCATGCATTCTATGATATGCATAATAATATCTTGATCTTCTCATTGGATGTAAAGGAGGTAGGTTTATCAAATTATCTTAATTCATTTGACTTAAAATCTCACTTAAACTTATATTTTACCTTTGAATACTTTTTGAATCACTAGTTTTAGATGCACTTTATTGTGATTTCTTGTTTTGATATGTAACATTTATTGCCACAAATTGACTAGGTGAAGATGAAAATATATGATTGACACTAGTATGTCCTAGAGACTTTTGTCTTATAATCTGATTTTCCAATGTTATAATATTTTCATGTAATATTTTATTTTGAGTTTGTAATTTTGAAATTAACCTACTCATACTGATAATTTTATCCCTTAGAGTCTCACAAGTGCAAACCCTAGTAACTTCTAATTGAACTTGTAGGCACATGCCTTGTAGAGAAGAGGTGGAGGTGGAGGTGTAAATAGGCTCAGTAGGGCATTAATAACAAAGTGATAGCATGTATTTGGTTATATGGAAAGTAGCTATCACCCTCATAGATATGAGGAGGAGAAGGATATTCTTTCTTATGAATAAGATACGACATTTAAACTTGAAACCTGGTTATTATCCTATGTAATAGATCCTCTATGTATGTAGGGATTCATTTCTTAATTCAATTCCACATAAGAGAACAATAAAATGATAGAGATATAATGAAATATGACATAAATTATAACCAATATAATTGAATTCCTCATAAGAGAATAATAACATGCTAGAAATAAAATGAAATTTGACATAAATTTTAACCAATATAAAGCATCATGTACATATTTTTTTTATGTCATCTTTGAATTCATTCCAAATGAATTGAAAAAAGCATGCAAAGGAAGCTAGAAAAATTGAATTAAAAAGTGATAAACTTAATCTGTCATTATTATCATGATTACATGAAATACAAATTAGAAAATTTATGGATCTAAAATCTGAGTGTGGGTCTTAGAAGGATGGAAACATAAACCCTATGTTTATCTAGGGTTAAGGTTTGTGAAATATTTGTAGTAGATAGGTTCACTAAATGTTTTAACCTTTTAGGACTTAGTGTTTGTAAATCCTATGTTGTTAAGGGGCTGAGCATAGTAAATAAGGGTAGAATATGCAATAAATACAACCACTAATTTTTAATAGAATTGACTTTATTTAACCTTTATAAAAATATAAATAAATAATGTAAATAAGTACTTAGTTGGAAAATTACTGAAATGGGAAATCTTGAGGCTAAAAACTAAGATAGAGGATGGTTTGAGTGTCTCAAATATGATATAGGTGTCATAACCCTTCTTGGTCAATATCTCCCTAATTGAATAGTAGAACCATGTGGTGTTAGTGTCCTCTATGCATGAATTTTCTAAGCTTATAGGTGCACCTATGTTTAGGTCTATATATCTTGTTCCTATATGTACTAGTTTTAGATCTCTATAGATGACCTATTTTGACTGATTTTATGTATAAACCATAATCTTCCATGTTGCTATGGCATACTATTGACACAATTATTAAAGTGTGTTGTTAGTGGGGTTGGATGGACATCCTCAACACCCCATTGTGATAATATTTACCTACATACCATTACTCTGAAGAGGGATCAATCCCAATGTAGTTCTCCCCACCTAAGTGTTAGTGTAAGTGTAAGTGCAAGTGAATCTAGTATTAATGTTGACTTGGGTGATTTTGAATGTGTTTGAGACTAGAAACTAGAGTAACCGAATCTTAGGAATGTTTTATATGGTTGTATACATAAGTAGGGCATAATAAGGATTTATAATCTTGATTGTGCAAAACTTATTATGAGTTTGTATGTGTAATTTTCATCTAATTTCCATTGAGTGGTTAGAGGGATAAAAGTCATGTCTGTGTGTGTGTGTTATGTTGGTTCTTATGAAGGTCTTAAAATGGGTCTAGGTCGACCCTAGGTGGTCTTAGATTTGAAAATATATATGTTGCTATAAAAAGGAGGGAAATAATAATAGCTTTAAAATAGGGACACTAGTGCCATGTGGTACTACTATTCCTATTATTGTGCTAGTGTTTAGGTGGTAAAACATAAGGTATTAGGGGCTTGGATGTCAAAATAAGGATATGGGACTACCTTATGGATGTCTAGGGATACATGTTCCCTGTATAAAGTCTAGATATGTGTCTAAGTAGGCCTTAATATAGGTCTACGACTAAGTTAGGGATGGGTTATCTCAAGTAACACTCTTATAACTCAAGTGTCACTTTTAAGAGATTACAAACATCAATGATGAGTATAAATTTTTTAATATTCATCAACTAAGACACCTATTAGTTACTAAAGTAACTTTAGACAATTTATGATCCTCAGAAATTACTCATAGAATAGTAAATTCAAAATGGTATATTGATATATATAATTTATTATATCAATCTATTATCCCAAAAAATGGTACACGTAATGATTAACATAAATTACAATGTAAATCAATGAATATGTTCTAATAGGAGGATATTTATTTAAAAAATCATTTTATGTGTAGTTAATTTTATGTTTAATTCATGATGAAACTAAAATGGCCTTACTTGAATTACATGATATGAAATGTAAAAATCACTTTAGCAGCAAATCCATGTTCTATAAATTATTAAGATAGGGTTACTCTTGGCCTATAATGGAATAGGAATGTCATGAATATGTAAATATATGTTCAGAATATGATAAGGCTATCAATCTAAATCATGATCCATCTTATAAATTTCAACCTATTGTTTCAACTTGGCCATTTTCTCTTTAGGGCTTCGATTTAATTGGAAAAGTAAATTTATAATCATGAAATGGTCATAATTTCATTATTGCAGCCACAAAAATATTTTTAAAAATGGGTATATTTCATACCTTTACAATCTACTATAAGAGATATCTATCATTTATTAATGACATTCTTTTACAGTTTAGATTATTATCATCTATTGTAACAAATAATGGATTATCCTTTAAAAGTAAAATTGCTAATTTATTTTGTGCTAAATTCAAGATACGTTATACTTTATCTACTCCATATTACCCACAAGGAAATGTGAAATTATAAGTGACAAATAATAAAATATTCAAAAGCTTAATAAAAACTATTATAAAATATGTCAATAATCATATTATCTATGCACTTTTGGCATATCACACAAGTGTGTTCAAACCAATGAATGGTAAACCATATTAACTTATTTATGGAACAAAAGTAGTACTTCCTTTATAGTTATAAATTCATTATTTTCAGTTTTCTCTAAAACATATAATTAAAAACAATAAGTATCATGAAAAATAGTTACATGAATTCAAAATGCTCTGTAGCAAGTGTATTCAAGTTATTAAAAATCTAAGATACTATCAAGATTGCTTAAAAAATCATGTGTAAACAATATTTATAATCATGAGTTCAAAATAGAGGTTTTAGTACTAAAATAAAATCAAAATAATACTAATGTAGATAAATAAAACAAAGGTTAGTTTAATTCCAACTGGTTGGCTCCATTTATGGTTACTAAAAAGGTAGGTACATGAGCTTATAGTCTAGATACACTCTAATGGAAACCTATGAATAACCCTATGGACATCATAAAATTAAATACATTTTATACATATACATATAATATTAAAAATATCAAAAATATGAAAAAAACCTAAATTTCAAAAATACAAAAACATTTTAAAATAATAAAATAAAAAACTATGACTTAAGCATGATAAAAGTTACTAGTTTACTTCTTTGCATATGTTATTTATCACATATTTTAGTAGTTATCATATTATTTTTAAAAGACAATAATTTCATGAGATATATGACTGTGATGTAGGACATTCACTATATATGGATTCTTATATGTTTTATTCCCTTATACCCAGTGGTCATGCCTACGTTGGGGGCATCTAGTTCTAGAGGTCATACTATAATAGGCATTATATTTATATGAACTTTTAACCATGTTTATATACAACCATAACAAGTGAATTTTTATTTTCTCATATTTTACATTGTACTACATTTATATACAATTTTTTTATAATACATTAATACATATCAATGGAATAAAGTAGTTTTTGCTTGTTCTACATTCTTTTAATGTTGTTTAATTTCTTGCATGATTAGCTAGACATTGATTGTTTATCATGTGTGGTACTTGGACCTTGTGTGAAAGGTGTTTGGACACCTCTATGATATTTTTTATTTGTATGGGTGACATTTTAACATTTGAATTACTTTTGGCCCTTAGCCTTATGTTTTGGGAAACATTTGAATGTGTCCCTTATGTACAACATTTTAAATGCCCCTTGCATGCAGACTTTGGCCTTTTTCATTGCAACATATTCATGTATATTTTATGAATCCTTTGGCCTTATTGTGTGACATTTAATAAAAATTTTGGTTGTTTTTATTATTTTGTTGATATTTATTATTAGGTCCATGATACATATCATGCACCTTTATTGTGTATTATACTTAAGATATGGTTATTTTAATGCATGATTCACTGTCAAATATATCTAGACATGACACTTGTATGCCTAAAATTTAATATGTTACATAAATGATTAAATGACATTTACACAACTATAATGACATACTTTCCACATGTTGAGATAATACTACATGATCATATCTTAATCACATGATACAATTAACTCTTACTTTGATATGAGTGACTTGTAGGTTACATACCTCATATTAAAACGGGAAATCATAGTGTGATTGTCTTATATATCCAAGCCTCTTTGAATAGACAAAAAAATTATTTGGAACAAATTACAGGGCTCAAAGATTTAAAGTATTTCAAAGATCAAATTCTATAATAGAGTACATTTTTTTTAATATTTAATGTAATTTTAAAGTCAAACACATGATATATAATGGAAAATTGGTACAAATTATGGGGTCATATTACATGCATATGAACTCACTCTTAAAATAACCAAACTAAAAAATTATACACACTTGATTTCATATTCAGGGGCATATGCAAAATAGTTAAAAGATCAAAGTTATAGGTTTCCAATATAGTTATAATTGAACATATAGATGCATATCATTAGATATCATTCAACATAAATTCAATGGGCATGATAATTTATCATGCTCATATATACATATTTAAATGTTCAAAACATAAATATTCAAAGGAAGATTACATTTTCATGAACGTTTTCAAAGTTCAAAGTTTAAAAATTCAAAAGGCATGATTCTTTTTCATGTGTAGTTACAAAGTTCAAAGTTACAATTTCAAAAGTAAAATTTTTAGTTCAATTAAAAATCTATGATCGATGTGTTAGTTATGGGATCATTAACATTATTGATTATCTTTTGATCATATAATTATAATCTAGATCCATCTAAAATATTGTGTTTTGATTTGTTATCGGTAATGTATGTTAAATTATAGATACACTCAATAGGCTTGGTAATTCTTATAAAAAATCCATTGTGTGGTTTCATATTCTATTATAGGTGGTGTCATTGGGATCACTTATAGTGAACCCATCATTTCTCTTCCTTTTTGAATTCGTACATGAGGTATTATTCCTCTTTCATGAGGATTAAAATATATATCTTCCCAACTCAAGAACTTGATTAGTTATTCAAAATTGGGACTTGATCACTCTGAATTGACCATTGGTTAAAATTATCCAAGTAATTCAATAAATGGGAACATTTATCCATCATAATTTATAGGTTAAAAAGAAATTTTGGTTTCACCTACATACATGTGTATTCTTCCTTGATATCCTTTCAATTTTTCAATTTTTAAAGTTCATCTTTTAAAAATAAAAAATGTATAATTTACTACTTCATAAGCTATTACAAGGTTTGTTATATTTGAGTTCCATACATAATTGTTTTATCCTCTCAAATAAAAAGTGTGTTTTACACACTCAAGTTAAAATACTTTATCCTTTACTCTATTAAATTAATTACAAGAATAAATGAGGGGTAAATGTAGACACATAAATTTGGTTATAGGTACTTGACAATACTAATTATTCATGCATCATAAACCACATGATTTGTTCCCAAATAAATTACTCTTATTTTTTTTTTATATAATCCATTTATATATGTGTGGGTTCAACCCTTAATTTGTTGTCACTATTGCACAAAAAATTCAAAACTAAATGCTCAAACTATTTAACATCACTCTTAAATTATATCCAGCTTAGGATAGGTGTCTCTAATATTTTGGGATAATAATAAAATAAGTTAACAAGAGTGTTGTAGTACGCCTACCCACATAGAGTGGCCAAATTCCATGTAAAATAATGTCTAGTTTATAAAATTTGACTCATTATTTTGGGTCCTACTGCATATTTTACAACGTCAATTAAAGGAAATTATCAAAAAGTTTTCCTACAAGTACACATCACATGTCATTAATTATCCCTACATACTATTACTTGGTTACTATCATGCACTTTATTTTAAATCTCCTTATTCTTTCTAAATTCATGATCACTCATAAGGAATAGCAACAAGCTAGGTTTAAACCATCTCAAAACAAGTCAAGAACTATTATTATCAAGTATCAAATCTTTTTTTATGTACATACACATAGTCAAGGAGCATAGTTTGACAATTAATCTAACTAGGAGAACTATGTGTGCTTGATTTCCCTCCTTAGAGTATTGGATACATAGGTAGTTAATGGAAGGATTAAGGAAGAATAGGCCTACAACCATCTTGATAGAAAATTTTAACTATACAAGGATTATTTATATTTAAAAAATCCTCTTCCACATTAATTCTATGTTATCTCAACTCACCATATTGATTTATATATATTTCCAAACTTAAAAATGCAATAAACTATGAAAACATGGTTTCTAAACCTTATGATTAGGCCTATAGACTAAGAAACTTGAATATCTCTTTCCATAAGTGGTAAAACTATTTAAAACAAATATTAACACTTAAAAAGACATCTTAACACATATCTTTACAAATTTTCAATATTTTGTTTGATTAATTTTTGAACTATAAGAATTTTAGTGTTCCAAAATCTTAGTTTAGGGTATCCTGACTGTGCATATGCCAAGACCTCAAATTCAAGATAAATTCAATTTTTTAAGATATAACTTTGAATCATTTTCATTTAAATAAATTATTCAAATCACACACACACACACACGTGTGTGTGTGTGTGTGTGTGTGTGTGTGTGGGGTGGGGGGGGGTGTTATTTTGTGTGGAATCACCCTTGTTCATATGTATTTATCCTTATTTTCATTCTCCATCATTTTAAACCCCAATTACACTTTTTACACAAATGATATTTTAAAAAATGGGGTTTTTATCCCCAACCTCTCATCACTTAATGACTATTTTTCTATTATATTCCAATACTCTAAAGAGGTAGAAACTATTACTAACCCATGAAACATGTATACTCTAACCTAATTAAGATGTCCAAAATTTTTAATATTCATTAAATGTTCCTTGACACTACTAAAAAAGGTAGAAACTTGTAGTAAATTGAAACTATCTAAATGTTTTTTATATTGTCCTAGAAGTGAAAATCAATGATCTAGGATATGGTGATATCTTGTTTAGTATTATGGATTTTCCTGTCACATAATATGGTAATCCTAAATGTGTATTGTTAAATTGGGTTATCCAAGATAATATATGGGTAGATAGATAGAGGAAAGTGTGAAAAAGTGTCAAAAGTGAATGTATAAGTCCAAGTATGTCAAAGTGTGACAAAGTTGATGTTTCCAAGTGTATAATACCAAATTTAGGTGTCTAAAAAGGATTAATAAATTCATTGGTCTAGGAATTCAAATATCATGACTTTATTGAAATTAAATTGGGTAACTTTTTAAATTATAAAAAAAGTAGGTAATGAAAAAGCTCTTGACTACATTAAAAGTTAGAAATCCCTAGCTAATAAATTAAACCATAACATGTTTTAATAAAACCTATTAAATATTTTTATGACTATTTTATAGCAAAGACTACAATTAAAATTCATTCTCTTCTCTCCTAATTTATTTTAATAAGCCTTTGATCAATCTAAAAGATAGGACCATCTCATGAGATAATTTGAGGTGCCTAAATCCAAACAAAACACTTGAACGCTTATGATATCTAATAAAAAAATCACACTATTGATTATGGTGTCCCAAATACCTTATATGATCATAGTTTTGATTCTAACATGACTATTAATGTATTCATGTTAGTTGGTTCAAAAATTCAATACTTTCCCAATTAATTACAAGAAGCCTTTTTCATCCACTTCCTCCCTCAAATAATAACAATAATACCCATAAATATCTTAAAATTTATGAACATAGAATAAATATTATTGGACCTCCATAAAAAATATCTAATGATTCATGACCAAAACCTCAATGGTGTGGTAACAAAAACATTCATTGGTTTCATTTCAATAAGGTTCATTCTCACAAAAATTACAATTCCATTTAAATTTTATCATATGATTTCCTCATTAGCCATAACTTTAACCATGATGTTATGTCAAAATAATGTTATCATGACTTTGAGAAAGTTTTAAAACATCACATGGGTCACATAAAGTTTGATGTAATTAAATAATCTAATGGTCACCTTTGGATCGATCAAAATCCTCTTATGGATATTTCTATAAAAAATAGTGCTCAATATTAATAAAATAACAACTCTTCCCAAAATCAATTGCATTCATCTTGAGCAAAAAATTCCATATAAACATTTATTCACCCTAAATCCTTCAATCATGTATAAATCCTAGTTAACATGAATGGCATGAATCACATTATATCTTATATATATTCTTGTGTAGCAACTAGACATAATTCTAAACTAAATCTCAAATACAACTATTTAGTTCCATCCTACATGTTATATTTCAATCTCTTTCTCATCAAAACCATCAAAATCTAAAACAAATAAAAGGTTTACATTGAAATAAAAAGGTGTACATTTTAAAAATAAGTTTAATAAAATTATAATTTGTTTGATCAAATAGCTTTTGACTTTTGATCATTTTGACATATTGGAATTCTTAACATTTTTATGAGAAATCAGTATAATTTGGTGAATATGGTTGATGTATTATGTAAAAATATATCTAGAGGTAATGGTCATATCAAAATAATCTCAAAATACAAAGGAATATGCAAAAAAATACATGTTTAAGAAAATAAATACTATTTTTGGAATTTTTTGAATGGTTGGTAAAAATATTACCACGTGGAATAGAATGTTTCATGTGTTCCAATGAAACTTGCAAGGAGTGATTTCATATATATCACTCAATATATCACATGTGAAATTTTAATATAACTTAGTTGTAAAATTTCTAAAAATAATAGTCATCCCATATAAATAGGTTGGTTGAAAATAGATTTATAAATCATTTTCATATTGTTAAATTATGATTTTTGAGCTCTAACTAAGAGAAAATGTTATATAAAAGAGATATTAGAATTATGGTATTTGAGCAGGTCAAGGCTACCTACAATTTGAGGTAATTCCAAAAACCATTTTTTAGATTTTAAAATTTTTAACTTTGTGATTTTTATGTATTTTAATATGATTTTAAAACTTTATCAGACTTTTCCATCCCATTGTAGACCTTTCTAGACCCTACATAGATATGTCCAAAATGGCCATGAACTTGTCCCTAGAGTTGTTTGATTAACCACAAAACTATCCACATATTTATCATGTTTAGTGCATACATATACTTAAAAAGTATTAACATAAATATTTTACATTATTTTATTTTGTCTATTTTTATAGTAGTTTGTTAACCTAGCTTTTGTATATTTGTTATCATAGCTTGATATAAGACCATGGGAGTTTAGACATGGTCACATGATGGACACCATGCATGAATTTTATTTTAGTGACATAGAGAGGATCACTCTAAATGTGGATAGGATTGGTCATGTTGTGTGATTGGATTTGATCTTTACAACATGTATATGATGACAACATTCTTTAAGTGATGGGATTAGACACTTGCACTTTTTGTCTCTTAATAAGAGAGATGACTGTGACTCTTAAGGATATTTGGAGGATCTTTAGACTTCATGTTGTTGGTGCAAGATTGGACTTGTATGGTGGTTTTGGGTCATAACAAATAACAAAAGTACACTAGTATATAGTTGGTCATGCTTGGGATGCACAATATGTTACCAATGATAGTACCATTTTATTGTCAGAGATTGTGTTTTCCAATGTTTCATGTGTCTATAAATTCATTATTGGAGCATATAATGGTTAAGTGGTGCATTTATTTACCCTTAATACATTAATTTTAACATTAAATGAATAATATACTTTATTAAATGTGAGGTCATGTTTATGCAATAATAAAGCATATTATTATTAATGCTGGAATTATTGGTCTAGGTTGGAATCATGACTTATAGTCAAATATCCCAACCCATGTGACTAAGGGGACAAGTCAGACCCATGTAATATGACCATTGGAAAGGTCCCGCTTCTCCAATAGTCTTATTACAATGGTCATATTGACTTTCCTATATTATTGAGATTTTACATTGTAAAATCTAATAATGCTTATGCTTATGCAAATGCTCATGCTCATGTATTTAATCCATTTCATCTAGGTTTTGTAAATATTTATAGAGAAGAAGTGAGAAGAAAAAGTTTTTTTTGGTGAATATTGAGTTTCTCAAATAATGAATAATCTTTGTGAGTTTTTTTACCTCTTAGAGGTTTTTCCATGTATATCTATGTTCTATGGTGTGTATATTTGTTTTTGGTTTCTCATCTAGATACGGTGTGCATATGCTTCATTTTATAAGTTATATCATGATATCAGAGCCAGTTGATGCTTGATGAAGAGGCAAGATCATAGATGAAGTGTTTGGCTTGTGTTCTAGCCTAGATCCATCCTTTTTTTGAGCCATGTTATGTTCATGAAAAGTTTTTATGTTTTTCCTTCAATAGAAGTTGGTTTTTTTTTCATTTATTTCTTCTCTTAGAACATAGATATTTTAGATCTATGCATTTTCTTTGATTTTAAGCTTATTTTCATGATAAAAATCTAAGAGTGTCAAAATGGGTTAAAACTATGTTTTTGAGCATTAAAAATCATGATATTTGGAAAATTTCTCTATGTATTCTAATGATATTTGTGGAAGTGTTTTTGAATCTTTATAACTATAGATCTAGCACTTAGGCAGGTGTAAACTTCAAGAAAACTAAAAAGTGAGAAAATCATTTTTTTGGACATTTTTTATATAGATCTATATATTTTTCTTTTAAAAATTTAGATTTTGTGTAGTAAATCTCTAGTTTGGTCACTCTATTGGCTTAGGTTGGCCATTTCTAAGCATTTTAGACCTTTACTTTGCCATATTTTGACTCTTGTAAGTGTTTTTAAATTTTATCTATCCTCCCAACTCACCATTGTATGGATTTGTATGGCTCACATGGAAAAAAATTCAAAAAAAAAAAACAAAAAATTATGCATCCTCTATTCTCTATTTTTAGATCTTGAAGAGTGTTTTAGGTATTTGAAGCATTAAAATCTCTTTCCAAACCTTGCAAAAATCTCCTTGATTTTAAGTTTTTTCTTCCCATCCTCTAATGGTTTCCATATTCAACTTGTGTGGCCTTGTGTTAAAGAGAAAGTTTTCTCATTTCTTGACCTTTTTCAAGTTTGTAAAATTCTAGACAATATTTTTTGAGCTTGCATATGTAGTTGGTGAAGCCAGTTGAGGAAAAGAGGAAGATTTTTTTGCTTCTCACTCTCACTTGAGACATCATAGGGAGGCTTGGAAAAATTGTAATCAGAGCTCAAAATCCATTTTTGATGGTTCCAAAGGCTTTGGAGGAGGATTCCTAAGTAAAATCAAGCTTTAAATCATCCAAAATGATCTCCTAAAGCTCCTACTATGCTCCCTTACTCTCCACCTATGCCATTATTCTTCTTGTGCATTGCCAACAACTATATTAAATGGTTAGTATAGTTTCAAACAAAGTATTTAATAAATATGGTATTTATTTAACTTACTCTTTTCCACCTATGCTAAGTGGACCCCATATTATATTAAATCCATTGGATTCAATTTGAATTTAATGCATGAAATTATTTTTTGTAAAAATATTTAATTATGTTTCATTTATTTAAAAATAAAAATAGATTGAAAAATGGGGTTAAAATCATATTAGTGTATGCATAATTTTAATAAGTTTAGGATGTGGGTTGGCAATTGTTTTTTTGATAAAATTTTCAACTAAGAGAGGTCAAGAATTAAAATACCCTCAAACCTCCTCTTTTGACCAAAACTTAATCAATTATTAAAAAATTTTTTTATTATGCATGATTGTTCATGTAGGAATGTGTGATGTGTATGACTATTGTTCATATTGTGATCGTAACAACTGTCTATAGACCATACTCATTTAATCAATAAATTTATAGGTTTTGGCACATTATAAACACATCAAAAAGGTCAAAATTTTGATTTGAAACCTCTTTTTACTATTTTTATAATATTTTGGTCAAATAGTGCTCTTGTAACACTATTTATGACATTTGTGACAAATCTTTGTGACACTTGAAACTCTAACTTTTCTTAAGGATTTTAATTAAATTAGTGTTTTTATAAATTGTAAATTTTTTATAATCAAATTAAGTATAAAAAAACATTAATTTAAGTGTCACAACTTATACTCCCTTAGTGTCAAAAAACACAAACTGAGGGTGCCAACCTTGTAGAGAAGCAATGGCTTCACCTAGTTTTGTGTTAGACAAATCCCAAATGTTAAATGGATCAAACTAAAAAATTTGGAAAATTTGTGTTAAATCCAAGTTCATGGCTATAAAACTATGGATTATTTTTTTCAATATTGAAAAACCCTCGATAGGAAGGAATGTGACACCTGAACTTATAAATGCATTTCAATAGAAATCACAAGAAGCAATGCCAATCATTTTGAGGAGTGTTAACGATGAGTTCCTACTCCATATCAATATTCAAGAATCCCCTAGTGATTCTTGGAAACTCCTTGATTCAATGAATGAGGGTATTTATCTCTCTAAGATCATCAAATTGATTCTTGAACTGTTAAACCACTCCTATGAATGAAGATGAAAAAGTTAACTTTCTTACAAAAATTAAGAACATTAAATCTCAATTAGATGGATGTAACTATAATCTAATCCGAGATCAGTTACTTTATTTTATCATCCAATTGAACATTCATGAAAATTTTCACAACTTCACTTCCATTCTAAACTCCAAATATCAAAGAAAGCAAGATATCCCTAGTCTCTCTACTTTGTCTGCTCCCTTGATTCAAGAAGAGCAAGTTATGACTAAATTTGAATCTAAAGAAAATGCCATTCAGGCACTTCTATCTATCAAACCTATTGTTGAAAATAATATAAACCAAAAATTTAAATCTCAATTTACTAATGACCCAAATAGGAACTTTAAATTTAGTAATAGTCATAAAGTTAAGCAAACTAGAAAGTGAGAAATATGTGGTAAACTTGGACAAAAACAATAATAGACAAAACCACAAATATTATAAATTTAACAAAGGGAAGAAAAATGGTAATTCTAACCATTATAAAAATAAAAAACCTAATCAAGGACATCAAACCAACATCATTGCTCTATATGCTACCTTACTTACTTCTAATGAGAATGAATGGATTATATATAATGGCACCTCACATCATATGATGTGTCTATCAAGTATTTTTGTTGACACCAAAGATATATTTAAAATGATCTTTCTTGGTGATAATTCATTCTTAAAAGCAACTAAAAAAGCAACAACTAAATTTTCAAATGTTGTTATAAAAGGTGTTTTCTATGTTCCCAAACTTAATAAAAATCTTCTATCCTACTCTCAACTTATGAATGATAACTTAATTTTAACCTTGTTCAAGGATAAATGTTCTATTAAAAATCAAAATGGTTCCTTGTTTATTGAAGGAATTCAATAGAATGGGTTATTTATTTTCTCTTCTCCTTCCTCATAAAATCTTTCATCACAAGGCAGAAATGAATTTTAACTCTGGCATGAAAGATTAAGTCATGTTAACTTTAGATAATATGTCTAATCATGATCTTGTGAATTGTCTTCCTATTATATTTCAACATCATGAAGTTTGTGAGGATTGTTTATGTAGTAAACAACACACAAATATTTTTCATGAAAACCATGATGCAAACTCCTCTAAATGTTAGAGCTTGTTCATAGTGATGTTGTAGGACCATTTGAAGTTCCCTTTATTAATGGTTCTTTATATACCATCACTCTTATTTATGATCACTCTATGTTGGGTTGGTCATAATTTAAAAGTCTTGATTCCTTCTACACTTTTTATAAATGTAGATTAATAGTGAAACTTGTCTCATATTTAAAAATCATGTTTTATATGACTTGATAAGGATTTTATGCACAATGCTTAACATAGAATATTGTATGGCACTTAGACTATAATATGAACACTACGTGTATATTCATGTCATATTATGTGCTATTATAGTAGTTTTGTATAACTATCTTGTTGTTAGTAAACCTTTTCTAGGTTCCTTCAAAATACTAACTAAATTTATATTTTTATATATTTTGGTCTAAAAAGAAACCAAGTGTTGCTTACATTAGGATATTTGGTAACAATACTTCCATTTTTTATTCTTAAATTAAAAAAATAAAGAAACTTAATCCTATATCTTGGAGAATCAACTAAAAGGATTAAGAGTGTATGATTCATCTTTGAGAAAAATCATTGAATGTTCATGTTCTTAAAAATATTTTTGTTAGCCTCCTTTGAAACCTCATTTAATTTCATCATTTTATGAAACAAACTCTCCTATTTCTCCTATAAATAAATAGATACCTTAGTGGAAGTTGATCCAATTTTGGATAACTTAGAGTATGAGGTGGATCCTTATTCACTTATGTTCAATCTAAAAATACCTAAGTGAAAAATATTTAATTAAATAATCTATTCTTGATAGTTTTAATAATTGACTAGAGGTCAATATACATATCATAATTTTATGACTCTGTATGAATATGAATCTCAATTTTTTTATTCAAGATATTAGATGAGAAAATAATATTATTTTCAAATTTTGATTACATTGTGATTATTTTCAATTTAAAATGAGTTAGCATGTTATAAATATCATCATATATCATTTTTATCATGTTTTATAATTCTAAAAGTATCTTTTATTCTAACATGCTTAGATACTCTGATTTGAATGTTGTATCATTTGATTGTTTATGATAAAATATACTTTCATTTGATAAATCAAGCAAGTTTATTCTAACGTGTTTAGATTATTTCATTTGATTTTTTATAATAACATTATTATATTATTCATTTTGAAATGCAAGGGTAAATGGATTTTGTGTTATTAGATCTCCATCATTTAACTTACCAAGCATTCTATTCATACATCTCTAAAATTAGTTTCAGTATTATGTCTATTTTATTGGATGATTTCATATCATGCTAATCTCTATTTTATGTATAAGAGGCTACATACCTCAATATTTTGTTTCCAAATATATATAAATGGAAAATTTAAGCATATTAAACTTGAAAAGTTTTAATACAACTTAAATAAATTATTGATAATAAGATATATAAATGATTTAGTATCATATTATTAGCAAAATTATTGTATGTTCATCACATGATAGATGGGGATGCTCATCTTGTCAATATTAGATATGTCCAATAATGAATTTCATACAATAATTTATGTTTGTCTCTAGATTTGAAATCAAATTAGTGAACTTATTTATGACTTGATGGTTTTAAATGTGATTTATCACATAAAAACAAATGTCATCTTTTATATTTATGGATGTGGTTATTGTGATGCTAGCCATAATATGATATCATGAATCCATTTTTTTTGGATGTGTTAGAAGTTTTTGTAGGTGCTAAAGTTGTATAATTTTGGATAAAATTCTAGTGTAACACCAATAAACTATTGAAATACATGCATAGGTTATTCAAGATAAAAATACTCAATGGTTATCTACATAATGTCCTATAGGCACATAGGCAGTAGATATCTTCACAAACCACATTTGGTTCCACCAAGTATTGTCAATTTTATGCAATGATAGGCCTCTTAGATCTTCCATTGATGGGGAGTGTACATGGCAATGCAACTTCTCGACCTTATAGCTTTCTTCTTCTCTATACTTATTCTCATTGTATAACATTATTAAATCACTTATGTGATTTTAGTAAACTTCATATTGAAGTTTTACTTTTGTACCCAATACTTATAATCATATGGAGGTCCTTATGTTATAAAAGGCTCTAATGCTTTTTTGATTAGTCATAAGAAACTGTGAGTGGTACTTTCATGATCATGCTAGCCTAAACTTTAAGTATTTTATGGATTGTAATTCCTTTTGTTTGAAAAGGTAACTTTTGCATGATGAATGTTTTTCCTTCACCTCCTAAACTCATCATACATGGTTTATGGGGGACAATTCCTTTATTTATGAAGGTGACTATTATTGGAATAATTAATGATTAAGGTGTGTTATTCATGTACCCTTAATATATTAAATTGTATCTATTTTGGAAAGGTCACCTCCATAAATGATCAAATATTTTTATGGTATATGGAAAGGTTACACATTAGTTAAAATTTTCCATGGATGTCATCACTACCTTTATCCACACCAAGAGTGATAGATGGTTCCTTTATGATAAAGGAATGACTAGATGGATGGATATTTACCTTAAAAATACCTATTTAACATTAAGGGGGAGTTTTGGAGCATATAATGGTTAAGTGGTGCATTTATTTACCCTTAATACATTAACTTCAAAATTATATAAATAATATGATTTATTATTTATGAGGTCATTCTCATGAAATAATAAAACATATTATTACTAATGTTGGAATTATTGGTCTAGGTTGGAATCATGACTTATGGTCAAAGATGCCAACCCATGTGACCAAGGGGACAAGTCAGACCCATGTAATATGACCATTGGAAAGGTCACACTTCTCCAATAGTCATATTATGATGGTCATATTGAATTTCATATAATATTTATATTTTACATTATAAAATATAATAATGTTAATGCTTATGCAAATGCTCATGCTCATGTATTCAATCCATTCCATTTACATTTTATGAAGATTCATAGAGAAGAAGTGAGAAGATAAAGTTGTATTGGGTGCATATTGAGTTTCTCAAATAATGAATAAATTTTTGGGGATTTTTACCTCTTAGATGTTTTCCCACATATATCTATGTTCTATGGTGTGTATCTTTGCTTCTAGTTTCTCATCTTGATCTAGTGTGTGTTTGCTTCATTCTACATGTTCTATCATTCATTTACATATTTTTGACATCATTTATTTCCATTGAAGGTAATGGTCTATCTATTTCCTATAAAATTCATAAATTTTTAAAATATAAAGGATCATGGCACTATGTACTCCTAGGGTTAGACTATGTTATCTCACCTATACAAATATTTACATTAGTTTACTCAATAAAGTTTTGTTGTAGGATTAGGCTTGGCTAAATTATTTAATTATTTGGATTATGAGAATATTTATGTCATTCAACCTATCATTATGCATCATGATGGTTGGGTACACCCACACATGTATGCATAAAGATGGGTCAATATAACTCATGTTATATAGAGTAGTATGATGTAGTGTCATTAGATTCCTGATCTAATAAAAACATATTTGATTGTATGGAGACCCTACATAGATTTCAGTGGGTTGATAGAATATGTATTTTAGCTACAATATATTCACATGAGTTTTTGGTATTATGATCGGTGATTGGATGTCCATGATAACTTTCCCTTTGAGCACATTACTTGAAATTTTAGAATCTTATAGGATGTGTCTATAGCTTTGATTATATGGATACAATTTATGATAGCTCCTAGGTGAGAGTGTGACCAATGCCAACCTTGTTCAACTAATTTATCACTAATTCCATAACTAAGGTGGACCCTATTTTATGTAAAGGTAAATGTCACTGATATATAAATCAATCCTTGCTCAAAGAAGATAAATCCTACGTACACTTCTTATTGTTGATACATTAGATATTTGGGTTCATGACCAAGATGGATCTACTAGACCTATCCAAAGGATCTCTTACCCTAATAATATCACTAGGGAGGGTTCCAAATCCTCTAGTCAAGTAAAGCTATGCAATAAAACTAACTAGGTCTTACATTTTTATATTCACTAAAGTAAAGTCTAATCTAGTGCTCACCAAAGATTATGGAATTAAGTGGGGGTAATAAACATAAAAAAATAAACATGCATAGAATATATATACTCATATTAATGTATATAAAATCCTAATGCATGGGAGAGAAGTACAAATGTAAATCTATCTACTCTTACAAAGGAGGAAAAATTTGGGAAAACTTACCTTTGAAGATAAAACCACTTATCCTCAATATCTCCCTTAGATAAGGTGTTTCACAAGAGGTTGTTTTTTTATGTAAAGATAACAAGGATAAGTAATCTCTAGGATACACAACTTATCTATACATCCAAAATAATTATCTATAAGACAAGATCTGTATCTCCAAAGAAAGTATGAAACCCTAAGCTATGCTTCTTAATTAGAATGGTGGATATGCATATGCACAATATATATCTCTTATTCTTATTTTCCTTATAATAAATGATGAAATGAGTGTGTTTATATAGTTGAATCTAACCTTAGTCCTTTTTAAAATTTTATCCAATAGGGTTAGCCCAATCAACTCTATATCTTTATTGATAAAATCAAATTAGGTCTTATTTTAGGTTGGTTAGGATCTGACCTAGACCCTAAATGAGTTTTTAAAACTAGATTACAATATTGATGAGGTTGAATTTGTATAATAAACTATCAAAAAGTATTTTAGGCTAGGGAAGGACTAATGAAGGCATAAAATGACTAGAGCAGGGTGAAAAAGAGGAGGCAAAGCTTAGGGGAATGTTTTTAGGAGAAAGTTGGATTTATAATAGGTGGTATTAAAGGGAAAAAAATCTTGTGAAGCACAAAAGGTCTACCAACCCCTTTCCTAGTGCACCCTTTAAGGCATGCACTCAGAGAGATTGAGACTTGATAGGTTCGTCCAAGAAAGAAAGCATTAGTAGTTGATGGTGCTTTAAGAAAGAACATAGCAACACGTAATGTTTAAGCTAAAAAAATTTTAGTATTTCAAAGCATAAAATAACTGAAAGTAAATTATGGAAATGAGAAATTAATGAAAATAAAGTTAATTTATGCATATGTTGACTTAATTTATCACTACATGGTTGTCTGTTGTGCTTATAGTTTTGATTGTGGAGGGTGCAGAGACTACTTTTGACAAACCCAAGGATACAAAAACAAAGAGCAAAAATAAACAAATGCAGGAAAGCCAAGATAATTGATGCTATGTGGATGAGATGTACTTGGAAATTTGGCAAGATGGGGTGATAAATTATAAGTTAGGATGAAATGACCAAGTCAAAATTTAGATTAAATTAGGTAACCAAAAATCTAAATATACTAAAGACCAAAAAACTCAAACAATTAAGCCTTAAGTAAGAAAGGCAAACTCACCAAGTCAAACTAGGGATACATGTCAAAAATGGTAATCAAACATTAATGTGAAAGTAGTAACAATTCCTAATTAAATAAATATGGACAAGAAAAATGGTAAAACAACACTGATGAGTGAGTAGTAACAATCCTCACTTAATCATCAATGAAAAAAGTGCATGAAATTAGAAACAGACTCAGGTGTCCACAAAAAGGGTATTAAAATAATATAAAAATGGTAAAAGAAAGAAAATCAAATCTAGGAATGTAGAGCTAGGGTTTAAAAATAATAATCCATAGTTACTCAAGCAAATTGTTTTATTATAAAGATAGATAAACTTGAAACAATGTAGTGTTAACATGTTTACAAGATATAAAGAAGACATAATATATAAGTTCGAAAATAGATTTAGAATCACACTTTCCTATCAAGGGGGGAAATTAAATGGGTGGATGGTAGAATTAAGGAAAAACCAAGGTAGATAAACTCTTTATCAAAGTAAGGACACTCAAATTAAGTTTGTCAAAACAAGAGGACTTTTGAAATTAAGGACCTTGAGGAAATTCTCCTAGCTACACAAATCTTGGGTCAACAAATGAAGTATGTAAATCATCTCATGAAGGCTATATGCATGAAATGTAAAATGGACCTACCTTCTCAAAACATGTTTTCCATTCCTCAGGACCCCTTATAGAGTCATCAATCTATTGTGAAGATTAGGTACTTATGTGAGAAAGTAGGTATCACCATAGAGTTTATTAAATTCTCATATTCCAATATATTGGCCTACTTCACCCCAATGGACCTTGGCTCTATCATGATTCCAAATTTTGAGTTTGAACTTTTATTAGAATTAGGATATGTGTTGTTGATCATGTCTTTTGGTGTGATTTTGACTTTTGACTTTGTATGTGGCATTTAGTATCATTTCCTTTTATTTTAAAAGATTTGTATTTTAACCTTTTTGATGTATTTTCCTATTCTTCCTCCATATAGATTCAAAAAACCAAACATGGGTACTAAAGATGACTATAATTTGAAGACTTTAGACTTTGTTATTTAGAAAGAGAACTTAGAGAGCATGGTGTTTAAGAGTCTCATTAATTCAAGTGAAATAAAAGTACCACCTTAAATTAAACCTTGGTTTATCCAATATGGAGTGAGAGGGGAAATCAAGAAGAATGAAACATGATACAATTTTAAGTGCTTTAAATAAAAAAAATGTGACAAAGGGTGGAATGAGGAATACAATGATAGTGAATTGTTATTACTTATCATAAGAATGAGGGAAGTGTAAGAAACATGTTAACACCATATTTTTATGAAAAGTTTATCTACAAAAGAAGAAAAATCTAAAGCTAAGAATAAGGGATCAAAAAATTGTAACCATTATTATAAATTATAGAGAATGAACAATGAATTAAAGATGGTGATTTTATGAGGAAGGCCTAGTCCTGTCCATGGTCTTACAATGCAACTCATAAAATAGAAACCCAAGAGTGTGCACAAATCATTCAAAAATTAAATTAGAAAGATGGTATTTTTGAGGAAGGCCTAGACCTATCCATGGTCTTACAATGAAACTCATAAATGACCCAAGGGCTGAAAAAATCATTAAAAAGTAAGGAAATAATGAGAACAAAAGGAAAATCATGAGGAAGATTAGATCTTATCCATAGTTTTATAATACAACTCATGAGAAAAGAGAAAACAAAAGGACCAAAAGGAAATAACTAAGGTTTGTGGACAAATGAAATTATATATAGAGTGAGAACCATGTAATTATCTTGTAAAAAGTGTTAGAAGGATAGAATATATAAAACATGATAAGAATGGAAAATATAGGCTAACATCTACATCAAGGATGAGCATGTGAAATACAATCCTATGTATCTTGAAACATTTTTTGAAGTTGAATTTGCTTGGTGTGATGAAATTTAGAGTAAGAGTGGGCATCATAAAATGCCCCAATGGTTAATTGGATGTAAGGATGGGCATCATAAGATGTCCCAAAAGATAAAGTGATATGTGGGTGGGCATTACAAGATGACCCAAAGGCTGAAAATAGGAAGACAAGATAAGAAAATATAGGACTAAAATATCACTCCATATAGTTTCCAAATGGATTTAGGTTGTCCAAGAAGATTTTTATAGGGTATTTCATGATACTTTATTAAAGAGACATAAATTGGGGAATAAGAAGAAACATTAGGGATAGAGTCATCTAGACAAAGAACAAAGTTGGCCAATAAGGAATAAAATCAACCAATAGGTATATAATAAACTAGGTTGATAGGAACATACTAAGATATAAGCTAAAAATAATACATAGACATATGGGTTAATTGTATACTACTAGACATGGGATAGAATAAAGAGATATTAACACATAGTCATGAAGTTAAATTATGTATTGTAGATAGGAAGGTGAAAAATAATTTGTAAGAGATTGTATCGATAAAAATGACAATGTTTTATAACAAGAAAAAAATTGCAAGAAAATTTGAGATAATAATGAAAGTAAACACACAAATAATTGGATCAATGTGACTGATCTAATTGGAAGACACAACATAAACCTTGCACCAATGTTGGCCAATGCAAGTTTTATAATACAACACAATGATCAAAGATCAAGAAATAACTGATAAGTAAATGTTAACTAATTGGTCTCCGTAAGTGTTATTAGATTATAAGAAAGTTTGATTTTAATGTGATAGGAAATTTGGTTGAAATAGGGAACTAAAAATAAATCTAAGGTTGGTTTTTGGATGTTTGGGTTGAAAAAGATCTGTATTGGCAATGGTACTATCTTGGTATTATGGAATACCCCCTCACTTCAAAATATCTTAGCAACAAGTGTGTTAGGTTTTCTGCCAATATATACCATTAATCATGTATTTTTACTTAGCTAGGAAACCAAGTCATCTTCCCCCTTGGTGATGAAATCCAATCAAGTATACCTTAGAAAGATAAATGTATTTGAATGTAAAGTGGTTTGGTAGTGTGTGTAAAAGAGTAAAATAGTTTAACTAAAATGGTGATTTGAAAAGCCACCTATTTAGACTATGTAAATTACTATAATCATGTAAATAACTAAAACTAAAATGTGAATTAATTACTAGAAAATAAATGTTAATTCCTTGATTGAGAATAGTACATTGTTAGTTTAGGTGACACTATATGCAAATAGTACATAATAGAGTCAACTAGGTAACTGTTATTCTATATAAGTAGGGTCTTTAAGATAAAATTCAAACATGTTGACTATGTCTCTTAGACAAAAGATAGAATACAAAACTATGTTGACCTAGTTATCCTAGTTAGCTATAAGGTTGTAGTTTTAAAGACTGCCAACTTGTGAAAAATAGTACTAAAGGAAGAAATGAAATGACAGCGAGAAAATAAAAGAACTTTAGTGGGATTGAATACATTTTATATGGAAAATATTTATTCTAATATGTTCAAATATTTCTTTCAAAATGTACCAAATGTGTCAATTAGTTTGACAAAGCTCTTTAGAATCTTATGTGTTCAAGAAGAAATAATGAACAGAGTTGACCTATTTGATAGTGTTTGTTGACCTATATGTTGAGAGAAGAAAATAGTATATAGAATGGACCTATTTTAATATTTATGATAATATGTAATTGAATAAAAGTATTATGTTAAACTACTTTATTTAGTAACCTATAATTGATGAAGACCTACATAAATATAATAAAGTTGTTTTAAAGTGACTATGTTAAACCTATGCACACAAAGTTAGAACTATACCAACTAGTTCAATACAATATTGAAAATATAGAAAAATATAAATATTAAGATAAAAATTATGGCATGAAATAAAATTGACAAGGGTTAGATTCACATCACATTCACCATAATGTATACAAAGGGAAATTTAACTGATCTATAAATCAATCCTAGTCAAAAAAGATAAATCCTAATTACACTTTCAATTGTTGATACATTATATATTTGGGGTCATGACCAAGATAGATAAACTAGACCTATCCAAGGGATATCTTACCACAATAAAAGCATCAAGGAGGGTTGCAAATCCTCTATTCAAGCAAAACTATGCAATAACCCTAACTAGGTCCTAAGTTTTCATATTCACTAATGTGTAAATGACAAGAGAAAAGTAAATTCTAATGTAGTGCACACAAAATATTATGGCAAAAAATGGGGGTTAGTAAACATAAAATGAAACATGCATATGATAATCCTATTTAAGTTATGTATAGGTAAAACCCTAATGCATGGAGAGATAAATATATTCAAAAACCATTACTTATACTACTTTTATCTACTGAAAGAGAGGAGCAAAGTTAGAGATACCTTGAATATGAACCGGATGAGACTCAATATTTTTCTTGGACAAAGTTAATTTTCAAGAGGTTTTTTTGGTTTGTAAGGATCACTAAGAAAGGCCAAAGAATTGACTTTTCCACATGACAATATTAATCTCCAAGTAGAAACCCTAAGCTATAAGTCCTCAAGTAGAATGGTAGAAGAGAAGATTATAAAGAAGTGTAAAGAAATAATTAACTCTTTTTGTCTCTAAAAAATGGTGAAATGAGTGTATTATTATATTTGAATCTAACCCTAGTATTTTTCTAAAGTTTAGTCGACAAGGTCAACCCAATCGACTCTATTCATTATTGACAAAATCAAGTTAGGTTTTAGTTTAGGTCAGACAAGACCCAACCTAGACCCTAAATGATTTTTATCAATTAGATTATAGGGTCAATGGGGCAGAAATTGTATCATAAACCATAAAAAATGAGTTTAGTCTAGGGAATGGCTATTGAAGGTAGAAAATGACTAGAGGAGGGTCGAAAAGAGGAGACAAATCTTAGGGGAATGTTTTTAGGATAAGGTTGGATTGATAAAAGGTAGTAGTAAAGGGAAAACAATCCTACGAAACATAAATGGTATGCTCACCCCTTACCTAGTTCACCCCTTAAGGCATGAACTCAGAGAGATTGAGACTCAACATGTTCCTACAAGAGTGAAAGCATCAGTAATTGATAAAGTTTGAAAATATTATGTATATATACCTATGATCTAGGTTTTATATGGAGATGATGTTAAATTTACACCAATATATACATGATGGTGGATGGCCCATAGTGAACCATTTTATTTCATGTTGTATTAGAAGGTTCCCCAAGGCACTTAGTGGATGAGATGTAAGTGGAGTAGTAGTTTTTGGGCTTCATATTCTTCCTATGAATATGTATATGTCTTTTGAAATTATTTTCATATTTAATAATTATTTTGATATATTTTATATTGATATCATGTATTACTTTTTTAGGAGAAGATGAGTATTGGATTACTATCTTAGAGGCATCTATTCAAGTTTTGACATGATATGTGTCAGGCAAGGTAGTTTCTAGTGGGTTATTTTAGCATGCCATAAATGTCATGGGTGATTGATTATGTCCCCTATTTGATTGAGTAATGATAGTAACCCCTAAATATGTGGAGACTATATTAGAGTGTAAGGATTTGATACTCGAACAAGATGTGGTTATCATTGAGTAAAATCAACTTAGGATATATTTTATGAGACATTATATGCCCCCTCCTACTCTAACTTTAGACCTAGGTAAAAACCTATTGGTCAAGTATGTATAGCCATAGTGTGAGTGTGTGTAATTATAATCATGATTATATAAATATAAGGATCATAATAGAAGGATTCATTTCTACTCATGGTAATGAGAGGATTATATTGGGGACTCATATTCACTAACCCCTTTATTGAATGAGAGATATCTAGATATGGATGTGTTTGGTACTAATCAAAGTACTAAGTGAATTTACATATGTTATTCTTGTATCTTGTTAAACACTTGACATGTACATATGTGTACACACATATACATGCACACACACGCACACACACATGCACACACACACACACACACACACACACACACACACACACACACACACACACACACACACACACACACACACACACACACACACGCACACACACACACACACACACACACACACACACACACACACACACACACACACACACACACACACACACACACACACACACACACACACACTTTTATGTATTATTTATTGCATTTTGCTTATGTAGAATTTATATTCCATATGTTTTTAAGAGTGGTTATATTTGATAATTGGGATTATGCAATGATGTTTATTTAGTTATTATTTTGATACATTTATTTGTGATCTTTTATAATGTGTTAATTATATTTTACTTTAATTTTTTTATGTATGTATATAATTGATTTAATTAAGAATTGTAGAATGAGCTGACCACCCTGACAAAAATATAAATTTTTTACCATATTGATTGCATGTATATAATTGATTTAATTGAGAATTATAGAATGAGTTGACCACCCTGATAGAAATAGAAATTGTGCACCATATTGATTATTATTTATTAATGTTTTGTGATATTAAATCTATGGATCTATCTTTTTATAGATATACACACCTATATTAGTTGCATGCGATAATTTTGGTTGGTATTATTGATGCTTATTTCATATATTTGAAGTATACATTACATTTTCATATCTCTAATTTCGATTGTTGTACTTTTGCTTTGGTACCAATATATATGTCATTTGATATGTAACTTTATTGTGGACCATAGTTTCCTTGATGCTTATTTTATTACTTTAAATTTTTTATAAATCACCTTAAAATTAAAATGTAAACTTGTATTATCCTTATTCACTATTGCATTATTTTTTTGTAGCCATGGTTGTCCCAAATTTTTATTTCCCTATGGAATAATATGTTGAAAATTCAATAATGTATTCACTATTTTGAGCCTCAAAGTGATTGGTAAACATATATGTCCAATATTAGATCCATTTGTATAATAAAAATATTGTACATTATATCCTTATTTTTTCATAAATCTATATATCTATAAAATGTTTGTTTTTTTGGAATTACATAGTTTAATTGAATTAAAATGAGTTTTCCTTCTTTTCCTTAATTTATATGAGTTATAGGAAAGTGTCTCATACATTTATGGACTTGGGGGTGAGAGTTCACTCTGACCCATAGGCCCATAAAGGTGACTAACATATATACATATCCTACCTTTTCATAAAATTTTAAATATGTTTGTAACAAATAAATAATAAGAGATAAATTTTTATAGGGTTAATATAACTAAGTCAATAACTATTTATTAAATCCTACATTAAAAATACATTAGCTAGACTTGACTTATGGAAAAATGACATTTTCAGGTTTTATTTATACCTATTTTAACTAATTGAGTTACACTTAGCCTATTTGGAAGAATAGATACATATTATGGAGATTTTTAAAATTTATAAAAAGCGAAGACATTGAAACTATTACCATGTTGAGTAGTGTGTCTTGTGATTAAATTGAAAATATGAGTATTATGGTAATTTATGTATAAAAGTTTTGATGTTTGTTGAAATTGAATAGGATTCCTTATTTTAAATGGCCATAGACCTGTAGGCAGTTGGTATCACTACCTACAAAATATAACTAGAATAAGCAAGGTATTTACACTTAAATTACAAAAGTAATAAGGATAATTAACATAATTATTAACTATTAAAATATAGTTATAACTAGTTTATTGTATGAAATTCTAGTTGGACACCCAATTTTGAACAAGTACATAAATTAAACTAGCATTGTTTAATTGTGTGTGTGTTTGTGTGCACTTATAAACCATGTTCAACTATAATATTATATAATGAAATGTTTTTTGGATTTTTTATTTTTTGAGTGAAAAAATAGACATAAGATATTATTTGTAAATTATCAATTAGTAAAAAAAATTTAAAATAGGTGGTTATGTATAAGGACTTTTTAGATTTTTGTGTTAAAAAAGAGATTGATTTTTTTTTAATTAACGATATATATTATGACTATGTTGAATAGATATAAAATCCCCATTATTTATTATAATGGATAAGGGAATTTATTGCTTGTTTAATAATGGTACTATTCATTTTTATTGGAGTAATTTTCTTGCCTAAAGGATGACGAGAGAGGAGGATATCTACCTAAATGTAAATTCCTCATCCTTATTAAGTTAGAAAGTGATTGTGAGTAAATTATAGTAGAGAGTCATGCATATGTGGATAATGACCTGACTCTTAAATTTTTTAATATTATAAATGATTTGGCCAAAGTAATGTTATAGTTATATATATTGTTTGTCCATTGTACTTTATAGTTTTCATTTTTTCTCAAGGAAATAATAGATAAAGGTATATATTATATGCAAAGGGAAATAAAATTGATTTATAAGTCAATCCTAGCTTGGAGAATATAAATATTACTTATACTTTTGATTATTGATACATCAGATATTTAGGATCATGACCTAGATGGATTTGCTTGACCTAACTAGGTAGGGTTCAACATACCACTAGGGAGGTTTCTAGATCCTCCAATCAATAAGTTTTTTACAATAACCTTAACTAAGTCCTATCTTTTTATATTCACAAAATTAAGTAAATGATAAAATTAAATTAAATTCTAATGTAGTGCTCACCAAAGCTTGTGGCACAAAGTGGGGGTAATAAACATAAATATTAGACATTTATAGGCTACATATACTCATGTTAATGTATACATAATCCTAATGCATGGGAGAGAAGTATGAATGCAAATCTATCTACTCTTACAGATGAGGAACAAAGTTAGAAATACTTACCTTTGAAGACAAAACTATCGAGCCTCAATATTTCCCTTGGACAAGGTGATTCTCAAGAGATTTTTGTGGTGTGTAAGGATGACAAAGATAAATTAGTTCTAGGATACAAAACTTATCTATGCATCCAAATCACTTTTCCATAAGATAAGATCTATATCTCCAAAGAAAGTATTGAAAACCTAAGTTATGTTCCCCAAGTAGAATGGTGGATAAGAATATGCATAATATATATCTCTTATTATTATTTTATTTATAAATAAATTATGAAATGAATGTGTATATATAGTTGGATCTAACCCTAGCCCTTTCCAAAAATCTAGTCAACAGAGTTTGCCTAATCAACTATGTATCATTATTGACAAAAATAAATTAGGTCTTATTCTAGGTCTACCAAGGGCTCACCTAGACCTCAAATGAATTTTTTAAATTAGAGTATAAGGTCGATGGGGATGACATTGTATCATAAATCATCAAAAAGTATTTTAGGTTAGGGAAGGGATAATGAAGGTGAAAAATGACTAGAGGAGGGTGTAAAAGATGAGACAAAGCTTACAAAAGTATTTTTAGGATATGGTTGTATTGATATCAAGTGATATAAAAGGTACAACAATCATGTGAAGTACCAATGGTCTACCCACCCCTTTTCTAGTGCACCCCTTAAGGCATGTACTTAGAGAGATTGAGAATCAACAGGTTCCTATAAGATATAAAGCATTAGTAATTGATAAAGTTTAAAAATATTATGTGTGTGCATATTCCCCACTCTATTCTCATCACATGTCACTCAAGTACAATAGGGGATGGTAATTTGAGAAAAGTACATAGTAACACATAATGTTGGAGCTAGAAAAATTATAGTATTTTAAAACATAAAATAATTGAAATTAAATGACTAAAATGGGAATAACTAAAAAAATTAAATGTATGCATACTTTGACTTACCTTTATCATTGGATAGTTATCTATTGTGTTTGTATTTTTGATCATAAATGGCATAGAGACTACTTTCAACAAACCCAAGGATACAAAACTAAAGAGCAAAAATTTAAAAAAAAAAAAAAAAAAACACAAGAAAGACAAGATAAATGATGCTATGTAGACAAGACATGGAAATTTGGCAAGCTAGGTTGACAAATGCTAAGTTAGAACCAAATGACCAATTCAAAATTTTTAGATTAAATTAGGTAACTAAAAATCCAAAGCTAATAAAGACTAAAAAACTAAAACAAGTAAACCTAATATAAGAAAAGAAAACTCACCAAGTCAAACCAATGATACATGTCAAAAATGGTAATCAAACATCAATGTGAAAGCAATAACAATCCTTACTTAAACAAATATGGATAAGAAAAATGGTAAAACAACATTTATGAGTGAGTAGTAACAATCCTTACTCAATCATAAATGGAAAAATTACATCAAATGGAAAACAACATTGGTGAGTGAGAAGTAACAAAGCAACCTCATACAACAATGGAAAAAGTATTGGAAAATAGAAATGAACTTAGGTGTTTGAGAAAAAAGGTATTACAAAAATGGAAAATAGTAAAATAAAGAAAAACAAATCTACAAATTTAAATCCATGGTATAAATAAAGTAATCCAAAGTCATTAAAACATATTTTATTGTTTTAAGGATAGATAAAACTAAAACAATGTGTTGTTAGCATGTTTTAAGATGTGAAGAAGAGGGAATATAGAAGAAATGGGAAAATAGATTTAGAATTTAACTTGCCTTCAAGGGGGAAATGAAATGGATGGAGGGGAAAATGAAGGAAAGGCCAAGGTAGAGAAACTCTCTAATGAAGTCAAGACACTCAAATTAGGTTTTTCAAAATAAGAGGACTTTCAACATTAAGGACTCTAAAGAAATTCTCCTAGCTACAAAAATATTAGGTCAATAAATGAAGTATGTATATCATCCCATGAGGACTATATGCAAAAAAATGAAATGGACCTATTTTCCATTAATGTATTCCCCATTCCCTAGGACCCCTTAAAAAGTCATCAGTATAATGCAAATATTAGGTGCTTGCATGAGAAAGTAGGTAGCACCATAGAGTTTATTGAATTATCCTATTCCAATCTACTAGCCTATCGTACCCCAATGGACCTTGGTGTTATCATGAGGCCAAATGTGGAGTTTGAGATTTGACTAGAGATAGGAGATGTGATATTAATCATGTCTTTTAGTGTGATTTTAACTTTTTACTTAGTATGTTACCTTTTGTATCATTTCCTTTTGTTTCAAATGACTTGGCTTTTAATTTTTTTGATGCATTTTTCTATTCCTCCTCCATATGGATTTGGAAAACCAAACATGGATACTAAAGATGACTATAATTTGGAGACTTTAGACTTGGATGATAAGAAAGAAAATTTAGAGATCATGGTGTCTAAGATTCTTATTAATTCATGTGAAATAAGAATGCTATTTTGACTTCAACCTTGGTTTATACAATGTGGAATGAAAGGAAAGGAAATCAAGAGGAATGAAAACATGAAATAATTTGAATTAATTCAAATCACAAAAAGGTGACAAAGGGTGAAAAAGGGATATAGTGATAGTGAAGTTTCATTTGTTATCATAAGAATGAGGGAAGTGTAGGAAGACATGATAACACCTTATTATTGTGTAAATTTTATCTACAAAATAATCAAGAGCTAAGGTTGAGAATAAAGGATCAAAAACTTGTAACCATTGTAAATACATTCTAGAAAAGGAACATTGAATGAAAGATGGTGATTTTATGAGGAAGGCCTGGTCCTATCCATAGTCTTACACTACAACTCATAAAATAGGAACCGAAGAGGGTGTAAAAAGCCTTGGAAAATGAGTAAATGAGAAAAGATGGTATTTGTGAGGAAGGTTAGGTCCTATCCATGCTCTTACACTATAACTCACAAAATAGAAACTCAAGGGGTGAAAAAATCATTAGAAAACAAGGATGTAATGAGTGAAAAAAGGAAATCATGATGAAGACCATGTCCAATCCATGGTTTTATAATGTAACTCATAATAAAAGACAAATTAAAAGACCAAAAATAGGAACTAAGGTTTGTGTAAAGATAAATTGCTGTAGAGGGTGAGACCTATGTAGATATCCTATCAATTTTTTTAGAAGTATAACATATAAAAATAATGATAATAAGGGAATATATAGTATAACAACTATATTAAGGATGGGCATGTGAAATATAATGCTATGTATTTTAGAAAGTTTCTTGAAGATAATTTAATTTGCTACTATGCAATGTATAATAAGTGTGGGCATCATAAGATGCCCCAATGGGTAATTAGATGTAGCAATGGGCATCACATGATTCCTAAAATGATGGTCTAGGGGTGGGGGAGAAAGAATAAAAAATTACATTGCTAACCATGTATTTCACATAAAAATGATATTGTATTATTTCTAGATAGATATTTATAAAGAATGTGAAAGTTTTATAAGCTTTCATAGGATGTTACAAGAGAAAACCATCTTTCTTTTGTAACCAACCAACTAATAAAACAAATAAATAAATAAAATAAACATAATCATGGATCATAAATGACCCATCAAACTTCCCCTTGATCCAAAGGGTTATAAATGATGAAGATCTAGATTTATGACTATGAAGTCATTAATGAATCTATACTACATCTACAAGATAGCCCAATCTACATCATGGTATTGATAAAAAAGTGATGTCATTCCATACAAAATCCCACCTTGTGAGTTGTGGTATAAAATGATAATGAACATGATCAAGGCCAACTCATACCCTATGATCATTATACATTATTATATTAGAACCCAATCAAAGCCTATCTAGCTACATCAACCCACATAAGGTCTCACACAAGAACCCATCCAAGTGATCCTCTAGTACTTTATATGACACATCTCCTAGATACCCAATAATATCTAACATTGCATACATGCCTTTGTTCAAGACTCAAAATGCTATCAAATATAATGTTGACTCATACAACCATCGATGACTGATCAAAGGCCACTAAGTAATATCTTCCTCTTATTAGGTGAGAGGTGAGAAGTTGTGTAGCATAAAAAAAAATTAAAACTACTCTATTTTCTCCTTAGTAATTGTTGACGTAGAAGATTGCACCCTTGGTAGGAGGCCGAGCTCCTACCTTCTCCTTCCAACTATGGAAACTCCACTCTCACCTGTGGGACTGGTGAAGCTAGAGGGGAGAGTCTCTAGGTAAGGGCTAGCTCCCTCTGATGCATCATGTTCTTTCTAGCAAGTGCTAACACACACACACACAGACACACACACACACACACACACACACACACACACATAATGGGGGGATGAAAAGGGAGAAATATTGCAGGAAAACAAACTACTCTAAAGAGGTGATGCACCAAAATAAGTTGACCTTCCCACATCCACACTTAAAATCAGATAAATACATACATACACTTCAAACTTGGTAGAAGGACCAGGCTACAAGAAACTGGCAGGGAGGATTTCATGAAAACATAAAAAATAGAGATTCACCAAGGTGCAATGAAATGCACACTATAAGTAATTTATTCTGCTCCTGCACTTCCAAATATAGCTCTTCTCCTATCAGCTATAGAAATGGCACCTTGTAGACATTAGGTATGTTGGTGTTGGACCTATGAAAGCATCAAGAGACAATGACTGAACACAAAACTAACACTCAGGACATACACAAAAATGTCTATCCAAGATAGAGGTAAAAACTGTGTTTATTGATTTAGGTGAAATTTTTCTAGGGCTACGCCTTACAAAAATGGAAGATGTTTTCTCAAATGACAAGTCCTCAATATATAGAAGAAGAAAAGGAGGCCTTTTGGCACCCCTTTTTTACAAGTGGTTCATTCACATCCCCTCATTGGGAAGAGTAGGCTGGTCAAAACATTAATGAGCTACACCCTTTGTCTATTTTTAAGGCTGCTTCTTCAAGGTGATTACATGGTTTATTTACTCATTAATGTGAAATGGAGAAAACTGGCTGCACTACTAGCTATTTGCATCCTCCAATGGTCAATTCATAAGCACTATTTCACCTACTGGAGTCACTTCTTGAATCGGTGCTTCCCCTCACCACTTAGACCATCTACCTACTCCATGATCGAGACTTTATCCTTTCTCTTTCTTGTCTCTTCTAGCTCCTTCGGCCCTCAGGAGCAAACTTCTGGTGGGTCACTGCATTCTAGGCTCTCATGGTTAGCGCTCTCTAGTTTGAAAACAAATAACTATTTCATTGCACTAATTTTGACATTCTCATGGCCATCATTGGTTTGAAAACCAATGACTAATCTACTTTGTTAATTTTGACAGCCTCTGGGATGTCCTTGTCCCTGTCAAAATGTCATTGGGTCCTTCACTAGCATTTTGCAGCTTTGCTTTCATCTTAGCACCTTCTCGAAGGGAAGGTGACCTTCTGGCCCTTGAAAGTGGCCTTTGTGTTTGGCTAAGAGTTTCCCACAAGGGCACTTTCCCTTTAGGGTCCTTTAGTAGGTCATTTTTTGCCTTTGGATTGCCTCCCGAGTTCCTGTAGACCTTGTATCCGTAGACAATTTTTTTGTGGACTTTGTTCATGAACAATTTTCTTGGGTCTGTCTGTGCTTTGTATATTTTCTATGGGATTTTGTCCATAGATATTTTCCCATAGACAAAAAGTCCACAGAAATTCTCCCCAGCCCCAGCCTTTTGTTTTGAACTGTGGCCTGAATTCTTTCAAATTTTTTATCAAAAAGAATTCCTTCAGACAAAAAGTCTGAAGGAATTTAGGACTTAAACAAATTTGAACTTACCCAGTCCTTTTCCTTTTGTCTAAAGCACCTGCCTTCTATGAGGGTATTGAACTTTGGACTACCCTTGGGCCAATTAGGCATACCCTTAAACCAAGTCATTAAACCAAAATGGTTCAATGGTTTAATTGGTTTAACCATTGCTCGTCGATGAACTAGCTAATGAGCCAACTGATTGAACTAGGCCGATGAACCATGTGTTGAACTAGTGGCATTGAATCAAACTCATCGAACCAAACCATTGAACCAAAGCTCGTTGAACCAAACCCATTGAACTGAAAATGGTTCAACCATGTTGAATCAAGATGTTTGAACTTGAAGATGGATGAACCAAGTGCCGATTGAACCAAGGGGCTGAACCAAAGTGTTGAACCAAGTAAATAACCATGGCATTGAACTTGTGTAACCTGAAATTGACTGACTTCGAATAACAAGGGAAGAAGGTGATCAATTTTGGCCTATTGGGCAAAAATGGTCAACAAATTAGCGACTCCCAAGGGAAGCATGCCTGCTATTCTTAAAGACCAGTTGCTTTGCAGTCTATTAGGCACATAGTTAGATGCAGCTATGAAAGAGTTAGAAACAACCCCAAAAGATTTGAGAATCAAACATAAAGCTTTTACGCCACACAGAAAGGGAAACACACAAGGCTAAAAAACACTACCTGTGTAAACTACACTTAGGGAAAGTAGGAAAAGAAACTAAAAACAAACTACTATATACAACTAACCAAGAAAGTTTGCCTCCCTCCTGGATCAAAGGGAAAACTTCCTAAGTCCCCTTCCTGGCAAGAAGACTTATGGTGCTAGGAAAGTAGTTGAATGAAAAAGAGATCTGGTGACCTACTCCTCTTGCCTATCACCTGAGTCGGCTGGTATCTGAGTGGATCAGAATTGAACATGCCTCTAACATACATGTATTCTTCTTGTCCCTAGAGGCTTGTTGAATGTTGGTCCTTCATATTGGTGCTCCTCACCAAGAAATCAATGGCTATTAGCTCATCACCATAAGCCCTTTGATCTACACATTCCCTCTACAATGTATCATGGTCTGACTTGTTTCTTTTTGCCTCATTGAAGACTTTATCAGACTCATCCTCTGCTTCATTTTGGCCTTCTTGAAGCAAGGTGACTGTGGTGATGTTTGAAGTGGAATCATAAACTGATTTCTCATCCCACATAACATCACCTCTCTATTTAAAGCTCTCTTCTTCCAGACATTCCTCCAGAAAGACATACTTCTCCTTTTCCTCCTCAAAGATTAAGACCTCTAGATGCTCAAAGATATCCTCTTGATCCTCCTCTAACTCAGGCTCCTTAGTGTAGTCATCCTCCTCATCAAAGCAATAAGGAAGTTCATCAAATAGAGGGGAAGAGAGCTCACCATGCTTTTGTTCCTCCTTGTATTGCTGAAACATCTGCATATATGCAAGGCCTACGTCCTCTCCATTATTGATAAGGTCTTCACAAGAAGCATCAATGATGATTCCACCTTCATTGTCACTCATGACAACCTCTTGAAGTACCACATATTGGATCTTCTGCTCCTCACTCACCTCCTACAGAATAGGTTCTTTCTTGAGAAGGGGTGAAGTGGAGAAAACATGTGGAAGAGGAGGCAGTCCTTGAGCTAGAATTGAATGATTCTCCTTTTTCTAATTGGTCAGCACTTCATCAATATTAGGTATGGCCTGATATCTCTCTTAGAAATATGTAGGTGGGGTGTGTTCAAACATAGAATGTGTTATTTGGTCTGAGCCATCCATCACACATTGGTTGAGAAATCTCTCTCTAGATTCCAACTCCACAATTCTCCTAGCTAGATCTTCTTGGAAAAGCCTTTTCTAGAGGTCACCAACATCATCATGAGCAGGAGCAACCTTAGATTCTTCAAGGTTTTGAAAAAAACCTTGCTTCTCATCCTTCCTTCCCTATGATTCTACTATTTTCCCCCAGTTCAAGATCTCAAAATTGGAATTTTGCTCCTATGAACAGGAAACAACTTTGTTTTCTCCAAGGTCTTAGGGATCCTCCATAAGTTTTGGAAGATTTAACTCTCTTTCAAGAAGTAGCTTCATCCTAGCCTCTAAATCTTCAATTTGCTTGGCTAGATTGTCTTGAAAGAGTGCTTCTTGGAGGTCACCAGCATGATCCTCTTTAAAGCTATGAGCTGGTCCGTAGCATTCCTTCCTCTAACCTGGAATCTGCACATCATGCTGAAGGACTTGGGGAGGTTGAGGAATGCAAGGAAGAGACTGTTGATGCATTAGAAGAGTCTCTAGAAGAGGGACATGTTGGCTATTGGTATTCCCCCCAATGGAAGATTCATGATCTAAGGAGTTTAGAAGGTTCATCTCCATGGGAGGTTGTTCTAATGTTTTCTGGTGTTGGAAAGCTAGGTGCATGAGATTAGGAGTAGATGTATCAGATGAGTCAGAGTGATCAAGTGTTATCTAATAGAAAGGATTTGGCATAAAAGAGGGGGATTTCTTTAGATTAGGAGGGGACACACAAGGCTGACTACCCTGAATAGATGGATTTCTCCATTTTTCTACCTCCTCTTCCATGGATTGCAAGCCCTGAGCTTCCCTAAATAAACACTCCTCTTCATACATCATCTCTTACTGATATTTGTACTAGTCTTCCAGTCTGTTAATCTCCAATTCCAGGACCACTTCCCTTATCATTGAAGGGAAACTAGGAGAGCTGCTTGAGATGATTCTCTAAAATTTTTGAGTCTAATCGAAATCATATGAAGGAAAACAAGACCCATGATTTTGTGCAAAAGAAGTATACATACAAAAAATGATTTTTGATGGCACCAGGCTGCTTAACTAGTTGATTCAACTTAGAGTCACCAGATGCTGAAAATATTTGATTTGTTGTAACAAGACTAGCATCAATCCTGAGACCTTACTAAGATGTAAAACTATGTCCCACTGGGCATGCCAAAACTATTGACATAGGAGATTGCACCCTTGGCAGGAGGCCGAGCTCCTGCCTTCTCCTCACAACTATGGAAACTCCCCTCACCTGTGGGACTGGCTAAGCTAGAGGGGAGAGTCTCTGGGTAAGGGCTAGCTCCCTCTGATGCATCATGTTCATTCCAGCAAGTGCTAATACATACATACATATATATATATAATGGGGGGATGAAAAGGGGGAAAGATTGAAAGAAAACAAACTACTCTAAAGAGGTGATGGACCAAAATAAGTTAACCTTCCCACATCCACACTTAAAATCAAACAAATACATACATACACTTCAGATTTGGCAGAAGGACCAAGGTGTAAGAAATTGGCAGGGAGGCTTTCATGAAAACACAAAAAATAGAGATTCACCAAGGTTCTATGAAATGCACATTGTAAGTAATTTCTTTTGCTCCTGCACTTCCAAATATAGCTCTTCTCTTGTCAGCTACAAAAATGGCACCTTGTAGACAACATGTATGTTGGTGTTGGACCTGTGAAAGCATCAAGAGATAATGGCTGAACACAAAACTAACACTCAGGACATATATAGAAATGTTTATCCAAGATAGAGGTAAAAAATGCATTTATTGATTCAGGTGAAATTTTTCTAGGGCTACACCTTACAAAAATGGAAGATGTTTTCTCAAATGGCAAGTTCCCAATATATAGGAGAAGAAAAGGAGGCCTTTTGGTGCCCCTTTTTTACAAGTGGCTCATTCACGTCCCCTCATTAAGAAGAGCAGGCTGGTCAAAACATTAATGAGCTGTACCCTTTGTTTGTTTTTAAGGCCGCTTCTTTAAGGTGATTACATGGTTTGTCTACTCATTAATGTGAAATGGAGAAAACTAGTTGCACTGCTAGCTATTGGCATCCTCCAATGGTCAATTCACAGGCACTATTTCACCTGCTGGAGTCACTTCTTAAATCGGCACTTCCCCTCAACACTTGGACCATCTACCTACTCCATGATCGAGACTTTGTCCTTTCTCTTTCTTGTCTCTTGTGGCTCCTTCGGCCCTCAGGGGTGAACTTCTGGTGGGTCACTGCATTCTTGGCTCTCATGGTTAGCGCTCTTTAGTTTGAAAACAAATGGCTATTTTGTTGTGCTAATTTTGATGTTTGTATAGTCATCATTGGTTTGAAAACCAATGGCTAATCTTCTTTGTTAATTTTGATAGCCTTTGGGACATCCTCATCCCTGTCAAAATGTCATTGGGTCCTTCGCTAGCTTTTTGTGACTTTGCTTTCATCTTAGCACCTTCTCAAATGGAAGGTGACCCTCCAGCCCTTGAAAGTGGCCTTTATATTTGGCTGAGAGTTTCCCACAAGGGCACCTACCCTTCAAGGTCCTTTGGTAGGTCATTTTTTTCCTTTGGATTGCCTCCCATATTCCCATAGACCTTGTATTCATGGATAATTTTCCTGTAGACTTTATCTGTGGACAATTTTCCTGGGTCTGTTCATGCTTTGTATATTTTCTACAAGATTTTATCTGTAGACATTTTCTCATGGACAAAAAGTTTGTGGAAATTCTCCCCGGCCTCGGCCTTTTGTTTTGAACTGTGACCTAAATTCCTTCAGAATTTTTGTTTGAAGGAATTTGGGACAAACAAATTTGAACTTACCTGGTCCTTTTCCTTTTGTTTGAAGCACCTGCCCTCCATGAGGGTATTTAACTTTGGACTACCCTTTAGCCAACTGGGCATACCCTTAAACCAAGCCGTTAAACCAAAATGGTTCAATGATTCAATTAGTTCAACCATTCTGCACCAATGAACTAGCCAATGAGCCGACTGATTGAATTAGGTTGATGAACCAAGTGTTGAACTGATGGCCTTGAACCAAACTCATTAAACCAAACCATTGAACCAAGGCTCGTTGAACCAAACCTGTTGAACCAAGCCATTGAACCAAAAATGATTCAACGGTTCAAGTGGTTTAACCATGTTGAATCAAGATGTTTGAACTTGAAGATGGATGAACCAAGTTCTGATTGAACCAAGGGGCTAAACCAAAGTGTTGAACCAAGTAGATTACCATGGCATTAAACTTATGCAACCTAAAATTGACTAGCTTCGAATAGCAAGGGAAGAAGGTGACCGATGTTGGCCTATTGGGAAAAAATGGTCAACAGTAATCATATCAATACACTTACATAAAATCAAAAATGACAAAAATTACATGAACCAAAAATTGATATCCTAGTAGTGAACCCATACTATAAGTGAATAGTGAACTAGAGAAGGGAAATTATCCTCCAACCTCTATCGATCCTCCAACCTCTAGTTGGCTCTATTTAGCTGGTCACATCCTTAGGGACCTAGAAATGCTTTAATGTAACACCATTGTCATCGATAATACAAGTGGTGGGTCACATCATTATAATCTTTGTTTTATGTATACAACACATTTTTAACATTTGATTAAAAAAACTTAAGGTGTCAAATTCCACCAAAAATGCACCCAATTTCATTACAATTCATAATTTATTTAAAATATGTAAACAATTTATTTAATCATGATAAAATAAAAAATTAATCATGTTGATGCTCTTATAAATCCATTTCCATGAAAAATGAGTGGTCATATGAAGAATTTGTCCATCATATGCAAAAGATATGATAGTTTGAAATTTTTTTCCTTTCTCAGGCTAGGTAGACCCCCCCCTCAATACTAATTCATAAAATTTGGCTAGTTTATGGGGAATAAAATATCATAGTAAGACATGATAGAGCCCTCCTGGTTTATACTCATTAAAAATATATCTGATTTTAGTTTCCAAAAAATTAACTTTGACAAAATAATATGACAATGTGTTAAAAATATGGTAAAAATGGTCACAATAGGTGTATATTTTTATATTTTTCATAATTAATTCAAATAACCTCTTTTCAAAACCATATTTTCTGGCAGTTTCAAAGGTTGAACTCTTGACCTCCCTTATTTTTTACTTACAGGGAAAGAAAAACTATTGCACCTTTCCTTGTGGGACCCTCAATGTTTAGGTTTTCAAAGTACATGAAACTTATTTCCATATGCCAAATACTATCTCCAAATGGAAATCAAGAAATATTTATAATGCTTCACATAATGTATATAAGGATTCATGTAGCACTATATAAAACAATGTCTATAAATCTTCACACAATGTCTATAATGCTTCATACAAAGTTGTTGATAAATTCTATCAAGAACTTTTGCCTATAAGAGATATCAATGTATGGTTATAATTTAGTGTGGAAGTATCAAGGTTTTATAGGTCTTGCCTAAAAAATAAAGTTCACTTATATTTGTGGAGCTCATATGTTTTTAGTGTAGGAATGCAGTAATAATACATACGTTAAAAATCATTGTCTGAAGAATTTTGTGGCAAAAAATAAAATATTTGAACAGGATTTGAAAGTATACCAACAAATTGTAATGAATTAAACAATAATTTATATGCAATGATTGAATTTAGAACATAATGTGATTTTATGAAAATCTTAACTCACTATGTAGTTTACACTAGTTGATGGTGAAAAAGAAGATAATGTGTGGTGGTGGTCCAGTGCTCGACAATCATGAACCAATGACTTCAATTCATTTGCTTTTCCAAATGGATTTTTAGGGATAGCCTTTAATGTATATTTTTTCTAGTTCATTCTTGATTCATAATATACTCAATCCATATACAATCTACATGCCTACACTATATAGAATTCTAGTACTGTATAAATAATTTCTATAATTTTCCTTTCTTCTATGGCTCTGATACCACTGATGGCCCAGGGATGAGGGAGAAATATTTATAAACTACATTTCTAACATTGTGTTTCACACAAAAAATATATTATATTATTTCTAGAGAGATATTTACAAAGAGCATGAAAATTTTATAAGCTTTTACGAGAGGTTATGGGAGAAAACCAACTTTCTTGTGTAATCAACCAACTAACAAAATAAGTAAATAAATAAACTAAACATAACCATGGATCATAAATGACCCAACACTAAAGTATAAAATGATATGTGGGAGGGCATCCCAAGATGCCCCAAAGGATGAAAATAAGAAGAAAATATAGGAATAAAAGATCACCCTATATAGTGTCTAAATGGATTTAGGTTATCCAATAAGACTCTGATAGGGGATTTCATGATGTTTTATGAAATAAATAAAGGTTAATAAAGAAGTAAAAATAGAGACAAAATTAGCTTGATAAAGAATAGAGTCAGTTAATAGGGAACAAAGTTAGTCAATAGGTATAGAGTCGACTGGGTTGACAGAGTACTACTAAAACATATGCTAAAAATAATACACATTCATATGGGTTGATTGTGTACTATTGAATAGGGGACAAAAGAGAAGGATAAGAATATACAACCATGTAGGTTGACTATGTACTATAGGTAGGAAGGTGAAAAATAGTTTGTAAGACACTGTATCAGCCAGAATGATTATGTGCTAAAGTAGGGGGAAATTTTGTAAGATAATTTGAATCAAGAATGAAAACAAGCACATAAATAATTGGATCAATTTGATTGATCTAATTGGAACACACCACACAAACCTTGCACCAATGTTGGCCAATGTAATTTTTACAATACAAAACACAATAATGAAAGAACAAGTAGTAAATTGAAATTAAATGTTAACTACTTGGTCATCCTAAGTGTTATTAAGTTATAATAGAGTGTAATTTTAGTGTGATAGATAAAATAGTTGAAAATAGGAAATAAAAATCTATCTAAGAATCGTTTCAAGATGTCTGGGCTAAAAGGGATTTTTAATGGCAATAGTACTAGCTTAGTATTGGGGCCTACCCTCTCACTTCATAATCTCTAAGTGATAAGGGTGTCAAGTTCTTTGCCCATATATATCATCAACCACATATTTATAATTGACTAGAAAACCAAGTTGACTTCCCCCTTGGTGATGAAATCCAAGTAGGTAGGCTTTGGAAAGATAAATGTTTAATGATTTTTTGAATGTAGAGTTATTTTTTAGTGTGTGAAAAGATTAAAATAGTGTAACTAAAATGGTAATTTGAGAAACCACCTATTTAAGCTATGTGAGTTAATATAAGCATGCAAAAAACTAAAAAGGAAAGATGAATTAATTACTAGCAAGTAGATGTTAATTCCTTGATTAATAATAATATAGAGTTAGTTTAGGAAACATTGTATGAAAATAGTATATAACATAGTCCACTGGGTTACTACTATTCTATAGAAGTAAGGTATTTAAGAATAAAGTTGAACAGGTCAACTATGTTTCTCAGATATAAGATAGACTATAGAACTAAGTCGACTAGGTTGACCTAATTAGCTATAGGGTTACAATTTTAAAGACTACCAACTTGTGAAAAACATTACTAAAGGAATAATTTAAATGATATAGAGATAAATAAATGAAACTTGGTGAGATTATATTTTATCTTTCAAATTTTATGCTGATATTATTTTAATGTTGCTTATAAATTTTTCCATCAAGGTCGACTTGTTCGACCAAGTTTTACAAAACCCTATGTGCTAAAGAATAAATAATGAATAGAGATAACATGTTTGATATTGTTTTTCAGCCTATATGTTTGTATAAGAAAATAATAGATAGATTTAACCTATTTGATTATGTATTCTAATCTATAACTGAATAAGGATAATTTATCGAACTTATCGATCTAATAACTTATTATTTGTGAAGACCTTCATAGATAGAACATAGTCATTTTGAAGTGACTATGTGTTAAACTTGTGCATAAAAAGTTAGAACTATACTAACTAGTTCGATACAATAATAAAAATATATTATGAGTATAAAAATAATGGTATGGAATAAAACCTACAAGGGTTAGATTCAGGTTAGGTTCACTAGAATGTATGGAAAGGGAAATGAAACTAATCTATAAATTAATTCTAATGCAAATAAAAATCCTAATTACACTTTTGATTGTTGATACATTAGATATCTAGGGTCATGATCAAGATGGATCTACTAGACCTAGCCAAGAGATCTCTTATTAAAATAAAATCACCAAGTAGATTTCCAAATCCTCCAATCAACAAAACTATGAAATAAACCTAACTAGGTCCTATGTTTTCATAATCACAATGTAAATTAAAACTAAATTAAAGTCTAATCTAATTCTCAAAAAATCTTGTGGCATGAAGTTTGGGTAATAAACATAAAAATTAAATATTCATAGGAGATATATACTCACATCAATGTAAACAAAATCTTAATGCATGGGAGAGAAGTATAAATGGTAATTTATCTACTCTTACAAAGGAGGAACAAAGTTAGGAATACATACCTTTGAAGATGAACCCACTAAGCCTCAGTCATTCCCTTGGTTAAGGTGTATCATAATATGTTGTTTTGGTATGTAAGGATAATAAGTATAAGTCATATCTAGGCTATACAACCTATCTATGCATCCAAAATACTTATCTATAAGACAAGATCTATATCTCTAAAAAAAGTATGAAACCCTAAGATATGCAGAAAGTATGAATACCTAAGCTATGATCCTCAATTATAATGATAGATAAGAATATTCAAAGTATATATCTCTTATTCTTCTCTTCCTTAATAAATGATGAAATAAATGTGTTTATATAGTTGAATCTAACCCTAATCCTTTCCAAAAGTCTAGCTGATAGGGTCAGCCTAATCAACTCTATATCATTATTGACAAAAACAAATTAGGTCTTGGTTTAGGTTTGCTAGGGGGTAACCTAAACCCTAAATGAGTTTTTTCAATTAGAGTATAGGATCGATGGGGCTGACATTGTATCATGAACTATAAAAAAATGTTTTAGGCTTAGGAAGGGTTGATGAAAGTAGAAAATGGCTAGAGGAGGGTGCAAAAGAAGAGGCAAATCTTAGGGGAATTTTGTTAGGAGATAGTTGTGTAGATATCAAGTGGTAGTAAAGGGAAAAAATCCTACAAAGCACTAATGGTCTACCCACCACTTTCCTAGTACACCCCTTAAGTTGTGCACTCAGATATATTAAGACTTGATAGGTTCTTACAAGAGATAAAGCATCAATAATTAATAAAGTATGAAAATATTATGTGTCTACATATACATGGTATATATGAATAGATACATGTGATAGGTGTTGGTTGAATATTTTGTCGATCAACATACTGATAAACAAAATAGGTCTGATCAGCCAAAGTAGGAAGACTGGTCATCCAAATGTGCAGTTTTTACCACATCAAAAGGGGACTAATCTCTCCTCTCATCAAGGGGAGGTTCCCTATAGATATACTAGATATATATAAACAAAAAATAATACTCAAGGGTAGGACAAACCATCCATCTCTCTTTCTTTAGAGATGATGTGTGCAAATCAAAGGAAAAACTCAAGGGAAATGATAGACAACACTCCTCTTCTTTCAAAAGTATTATTCAACCAGCCACAAGAGTACTCCTAGTAGTAACAAAAAAATGTATCCAAGGATATAATAACCAATAAATCGAGATGCAACACAAAGTCTCCACTTAAATTTCTCAAGAGTAAGATACGAAGAACAATGAGGGCACAAAGTCATCCCAAAGTCCTTTACATAGAAATGAAAAGAAAACACACTAAAGGCAATTATGGGGGCACAAAGTCTCTCCATAGTTGACTCTTCATGACACCTTCCTGACTGCTATCACTAATTCTGCTTGTTGAATTAAAGGAATAGAAAAATATATTAAGCAAAAAGACATAAGAACAATTTCCCCAACAACAAAGATATCATAGCACAAAGTCTAAAAAGTCACTTGTTTTCTTATTCTAGTAACAAAATATGATCAACAATCTAAGCTCAAAGTCTCAGTAATGCCTTCTAATTTGGGTAGAGTTACGTTCTGATTGTCAAAAAAGAGATCCATTTACAATAAAAGATAGTCCCTTATATAGCCTCTTTAAGAAGGATTTGGGAACAGTAACACATCATGTTGCATTGAAAATTGTTAGGAAGATAGCTTGGAAATTAGGGGCATCTACCCATTTGTTTTTCTCAATGCAAAGAAATAAGTCATGCTATTGAAAGTTTGCATCTTCCAATGTCCACCTAGAAATTTGATCCTTCTTTCATCATTCCTCCTTTCTTGGTTAATTGAATTGGGTCTTGGATTCAATTTTCTATTTTGTTCCTTCCTCACTTTCTACTGGTCTTGGCCTTAAAGCCTATGAATTCATTCAATTTTGTAGATTACAAGGATCAATGGCTATTTTATGAGCTTTGAAATTGGCGTTCACACACCCATCAATACATTTTTAATGGCTAGTTCATTGTCTTGAATTTGATGTCTTCGGGTGCATCACCCCTTGGTCCTTCTTCAACTTTTCCATTTGGCACTTTCCTAGAAATAACCTGCCCTTTTGGGCCTTAAGAAATGATCTGCTTTAGGTCGGGAAGAGCCCCTATAAGGGTATCTGCCCTTCAGGCAATCTTTGGATGGCCTTCGGGCTTCTTATTTTACATCTTCCTGAAGGGAAGGTGACCCTTCAGCTTTAGGGAAGTGTCCTTCAATTTGGTAGCCAAGAGTCCCTTGCAAGAGCACCTGCCCTTCGGTGGCCTTTTCCTTAGAGTCTTCACAGACATTTCTCATGGATATTTCTTGCAGACAATTCCCATGGGTGTTTTCCCTAGGCTTTCTCCATAGACAAATTCCTGTAGATAAAAGTCCATGGACAAAAAGTCCATGGAATTTCCTATGGAAAAAAAGTCTACAAAATTGTTTCATTTGCCTTTTTGTAAATTTCTTCGGCCTTTCTACCTGCAGCTGCTTTCCTAAATTCCTTCGGACTTTTTATCTGAAGGAATTGCTTCTTGCCTTAGACTTTTTTAAATTCCTTAAAAAAAAATCCAAAAGAATTACCTTTGTGGCCTTATTTGAAAATGACCCTTCTAAAGGGTACTTTTGTCAACCAAGTGCTCTCTGCAAGGGCACTTGTCCTTCAAGAGGCTTCTTTGAACTTTTGCATTTGAACCACTCCTTTGAACCATCTGAGTGAACTGCTTGGTTGAACCAAGCCATTAAGCTGTTTAGTTAAACCAAACATTGAACTACTTGGTTGAACCAAACGTTGAACCACTTGGTTGAAACAGAATGGTTAAATGCGATGAACCCTTCGATTGAACCAAGTCTTTGAACCAAGAGAATGAAGTAAAGCATTGATCTAAGCAAGTGAACCAATTGAGTGAACCAAAACATTGAACCACTTAGTTGAACCAAACATTAAACCAAGTCGATGAACCAAGCTTTGAACCAAAATGGTTAAAGCTGATAGTTCAAGCCAATGGACCAATTGAATGAACCCACCTTTAAACCAAAAGACGTTGAACCAACCGTTGAACCAAAATTTGGTTCAATGGTTTAAATGAAGCCTTGAACCGACTAACGAACCATTTGATTGAACCAAAGGATGAACCAAAGTGTTGAAACAAAGTAGATGAACCAACTAAGTGAAATAAAGCATTTGAACTGCTTGGTTGAACCAAGCCATTGAACCATTCCTTTGATTGAACCTGTCGTTGAACCAAAAGTGTTGAACCTTTCAAACTTTAAACTCATTGAACCTTTGAACCAAAGTGGTTCAATGGTTCAACGGTTCAATCCTTCTTTGCTTAGATTCTTGCCGATGAAGTTTTTTTGATTGAACCAAGGCACTGAACTAATCTCAAAAATGACCAAGTGATAGAAACTAATTCTTTTGGTTAAACCTGCCTGCAGAAGTCTTTAAACCTATAGAAATGAACCTGCCTGCAGAGTCCGTAGAAATCAAGTCTATAGAAATCAAACTATAAATCCCATTGAACTTAGCCTATAGAGTCCGTAGATTCCTGAGAATTTTTAAAAATGAGGAATTTGAATGTCTAGGATAAATTTTGGAAAGGGAAGAGACAATTTTGGTCTGTAAGACCAAAATAGTTCAAATGTTGTCCCAAAAATGAGGGATATTTTTGGGGGACAATAATAGGGACTATACATTCACACTTGTTATTGAATAGTTCTCAATGTTCACATTGTCATTATCTACCCCTTAGTTAAGGGAAGGGCCACTCCCAATGGGGAAGTGTGTGGGGGACCATTTATCTATGGTTGGAGGAAAAGTGCCTAGATGATTCCCTCCCTCCTAGCTGATCAAAACTTATCTTAGATTCTTACTTGTAGATATTTTAAGAGCTGGTTATATTATTTGATATAATTGCTATGTCTTTGTTATTAAATATTATTATGCATTCCAATTGAGATTGTCGGTACTGTTGTACATTTGATGTATTACCTTGTTGTACATTATAGTTATGGTTGTTGATTTTTTTTTAATTAATATTGTATCATGTTCCATGTTTCAATTGAGGTTATCATGACCATTGAATATCCTTTATGCTATTGTACTATTTGAGTTATTAAAAATGGTTTTATATCTCTTAGTTAATTCATTAGAATCATTCTGTATGGTACATTTTTAATTTATTATTTCGTTTACAGATCATATTTGGTATCTTTAAAATTTGGATTAGAATAATGATTAATATATTTTTGTTTATTACATAATACTATAATTAATGAATAGTGCTCTAGTAACTTTTACATGTTTTATAATAAAACTATGTTAAATTATTATGCTAAAATTAATTAGTTGTAATAGGATCTTTCTTTGAGTAAATGAAAAAAACCCTACTAAATATGAATTTCTTTTTTGAATCTGAGGGTTAATAATTTAAATAATGCAAATCATTTTTGAATCATAAAATTTAATATTTGATAATCTTATCATATCCCTATTGAAAACCTTGTATATGTTCCAATTTGAATTTAGGTACCATGTGTTTTTGATAATCTAATAATAAAACATCATCTAATATTTTAAAGTTAGGTTAAAAACCACTAGGTAGGCTATAAAGCCAATTTTAGGCATCTTTTATGAGGTTCATATGAAAATAATTTAGTAGAATGTGTTCATCATTACCCCATTCTCCAAAATAAAGTGTATATTGAGTAAAGTAAGTACCATGGTCTCCATGACCATCAAAAAAGTGTAGTATATGCATAAAATTTTACTTTGGATTTATATGTTCATATATATCTCGTGTAAGGGGTTGTCCTAAAATATCACTATATTTAATATTAGCATAACATGATCTAGTTTACAAGGTGAGATCAAATGCTTTCTTTTGAAGGTCACCAATAACATGCATTAGGAATATAGTCTAACTAGTATGGATAATAATGGTTTGGAAAGGATCATTCATGGGTTGTAATTGGTCATCTAATTTAAACATTATGATGAGAGGATATTATAAAATATCATTACATGGATTAGGATTGGATTTTGAGACAAATCAGTGAAAACTTGAGAATCATTGCATATCTTATCACATTGAGTTTATATAGAAATAAAAACATTACATTTCTTATCATTAGAATATTTTGATTTAGGAGAGGAGTGAGATTTGTCACAAGTAATATTATAATGAAAATCACATTTTATGGTTATAACATGAATATATTTATAATATTTACATAATGCTACCTAATCATTTCTTTTTAAACTTAAGGAAATAATACTACTTGTTTTTATATCACATTCATTTTTATCTTTTGATATTTCAAGAGAAGGGGAAGACGTATCTCAATTTTTTATATAATTATCTATGATTAAGATATAATGTGGAATATCATATTTATTTACATCATATAATTTTTTTATACAAAGATAGATGATAACATACTCATTCATATTATATACCATTTCTATACAAGGACTATGGTTTTGTAGTTTATATTGATGTATGATATGTAATGTAGTATCAACCTTAGGTAGTAAATAAGGTGTACCGATTATTGATTATTTGAATTTTTATCTTTGTGAGAGATTTAGGGAAAGAAGATATTAATTATCAATATGCTCCTTATGTTCCGATTTATGAAAAGAAGAATACAAGGGTGGAATATAGGAGATTAGTTTTTTTATTTATAAATTAGTATGTTTACTTTCATCTCATTTATATTATTCAATATTGTATCACTCATCTTATTTTTTTAGTGTAACCATGATAATAACCATAATCATATCTATTATAATCATAATATCCATTGATATATGAAGCATCATTAATTACAAAATTTTGATCATTTGTCTATTCATTATCATAATCATAAGGTTTAGCATTGTTAGAGATTAGGAAATCCAAAGGATGACCTGTTAACAACCCAAGTCACACCCTATTTAAAGAGAGTGTTCAATTCTAATTTAAACCTAGACTAACATGGGAATGGCCTAAATGTTGTGGTTAACCTTATAACTAGACCAAAGCTCTAGATTATGGGGTTAACTCCCCTGGTACATCATGTGTGGCTCAATTCACTAAAACCTACTACTATTAGGGTGAAAAGTGATAAAAATTACATAAAATAAATATACTCTAAGGGGTGATGATGCACCAATGTAAACATTCATACACTCAATTTAGAATTTAAAAAACACTAGTAAGTAATGCAAATGACTGAATCTTACAAATCTAAGGACTCATATGCAAAAGTGTTTCACATAAAGGTTTCACTAAGTGATCAAAATATGAGGGTAATGATGGAAGGAATAATTTAAGGAACTAAAAAATCAATATATCAAATTTAATCTTAGATACTCAATATTCAAACACTATGTGACATGCATAAGAACATCTACTAGTAACTCGGTGATATTATTAGTAACTAGGTGATATTATGACCTGCCAAGGGAGAAAGACTACCACATGTGAAAATCAAAATAATAAAACACACTAAACATATATCAAAGATTCTAAAATAGTCATTTGCATTCACTGAAGAGGTTAAGAAGTGTCAATACTCATAGATTTTCCTCATGCCCAAGAGAGGGATTCCAAATCAACGCCTTAAGGCCTAAATATATAGAAGAATGGTAATGGAGAGAGAGAGAGAGAGAGAGAGAGAGAGAGAGAGAGAGAGAGAGAGAGAGAGAGAGAGAGAGAGAGAGAGAGAGAGAGAGAGAGAGAGAGAGAGAGAGAGAGAGAGAGAGAGAGAGAGAGAGAGAGAGATAAGAGCCCCCAAATAAGGAAATACGACATTGATTTAGTCCTCCTCCAAATGATACATAGTATATATTGATTAATATTTCATTAATCCTTATAAAATGGTTTAGGGTTTGAGGAATGAAAGAGTCTTGAGTAGTTATTTATGATGTTTTACCTACACAACCTCGTAGATATTTACTTGCACAACCTCCATTCTTAGTGAAGAAGAGTATTCCTTGAAAATAAGCTTTAACCCTTGAGAGTAGATCATCATTAATTCATTAATTAATCATCTAAAACTTTATAAAAACTATTAATGAGTTATTTACATCTTCCTTGGGTTGTTATAAGGTCTTTGAATGCAAGTTTGACTCTTTCAACACACTAGGCATTGGAAGGAGAGAAGCTCTTGTTAAAATTTCTCAAGACCATTAATACATTTGAAAACTTATTCCAAATAATTAATGACTTATTCAAACTTTGGAATGGCATGTAAGGTGTGGTGGATCCTTTAAAATCCTTCATAAAACTTTTATGCATCATTTAGTGCTTGTGAACACTTAATTCTTCCTTATGATCAAAAAGCAAAGGAGAAATAAAGAAGATTTTTATATTGGACCAAGATATATTTAACCATGTATGTATTCTCACAATGACATAAAACATAAAACAAGACATTTAGAGACATCAAGTAGTCTAAAATATAATGTTTTTCTCATTTGGCTTGTTAAATCACCCCTTCCTTATAGCCCTAAAAACTAAAAATATCTATGTCCATAAGATTGTATAGAACAAATTGAAAACATGGGCACTTTTTTAGTACCATGTGATACCTTAAATATCCATAAAAAATTTTATGATAAGAATTTAAGTGAAAATATTCTTTTTCCTCAATTTTCTTCTCCAATTAGGCCTAATTATCCCTTCTAGGCCTAGAAAGAGAAATCTTTCCCAAATGACCATCAACACATGTGAAACTATAAATAATCATGTTATTCAATTTTAATTTCATAATAAAATATTCCATACCAAATTTGGGGTCTTGAAACCCTGTGAAAGCATGTAAACCATGAAACCACCTTGCTTCCTATGCTTATTTTAATCCTATTTGGGACTCCCTTGGAAAAAAGCCTAGTTTGGCCACTTAAAAAATCTCCCATGAAATTTTTTGAAATTTAATAGTTATAAGAACTCCATAATTACTTTATCAAATTATTAGTAAGTTATTTCCTTCTTATAACACATGAAAAACACCAAAAATCATGAAAATAGGGTTTTTAGAGAAAGCTGTATAGGTGACATAAAAAAAGACATGTGGAGAACCCCCTTGGAGTAATTAAAAAATAAAATAGGTTTAAAGAGAAAACTATTTCATTTGATATGATTTTTAGGTCTTTCTCTACAAACTAGTCACAACTGGGATTTTAGGAGGTTTTAAGACCTATTTGGGCTCTTAATGATTGTTCATAAATATTTGATGTCCAAATGACCTAATTAAATTTGGAAAAAATTCTTGATATAACCCCTCATATATCCAAAATGGATAGGATCTCCATTAAAAGTGTGAGATACAGTATGAACATCTAAAGTTATTTCTTGGGTGGCTTGTCTGGCATTCTTAAGGCTCAAGAGAGGTCAAGTTTGAGTTTCATCTCTCAAAATTAATTCCCACTAATATTAATAGCTCAAAAATATCTCAAAAAATATTCTCAATGATTTTAAATTCTCTATAATTATTCATCACTCTTCTGTATTCTCATGGTGTACTAGTCAGGGTGTTAGGGTTTAAGAGCTCTCTCCTTACTAGCACTCAAGGGCACTTAGACTAAAACCTAAGTTATTTTTCAATTTTAAAGTTTATAGATACATATGATTTTATTTTTACCTACCTCATATTCCATTCATGAGTTTTTTCAACTTGCTTTGTACCCTTTTAGCTCAATTAGATCCCTTAGGCCTCATGGATGCCCTTACCAAAGAGTGGGCCTAGTCTGATAAAAAATAGTGAATATGTCCACTATTTATTTCAATTTTAAATTTAAAATTAACATATTTTATAACTCATGAACATAATCTGTACCAATTTTCATAGGCTAATCATCCATTTAGAGCCCTCAAATCAATAATTTCCTTCATGACAGGTTATAAGCCTACGACTATGTTAAGGCAAGGAAGCTCATTTTGGGTTTAAGACCTCATAAGTCACCTCACATATATATTAATCCATAAAAAATGTCAAAAATTATCTATTAAAGTGATCCATGATGATTATTTATAGTCATGACCTCTCAAACTTGTCTAAGACACCAAATCTTATCACTGAGGATTTATAAGCCAACTAGGCTTACTATCCCTAGAGTTCTTAAAATAAATATTATTACTTAATATCATGGTGAAATATCGATGAGGAATTCTAAATATCATCAACACTATCCTATTTATACTTTTTTGTGATGGAAACACTCTCCATATTTAGTTATGAGACATGATTTTAGGTTCATAATGGATTGTGCCTTATTGACTATATGTACATATAGGGTGGTTATAACATCCAAAACATATCCTTTTCCTTGAAAAATCCATGAATTCAGGTTCAATTTTATAAAGTACCATTAATTTTAATACCTTCAATTGGGTTTATATCAACCTTAAATATCTTTGTTAATTATTACTCAGGATTACATATGGAGTTACCCTTCAAATAGGCCTATTTGTGATTTGTGAGGTTATTATCTATGTTTCATGGATTTAAGACCTTTAAATCAAACCAATTATCCTCTAAAAATCTCATAAACTTGAGGTTTTCAATTATTTTCAATCCACTTTATCATACATGTTCTTCCCTTTCTCATTGTATGAGCCTTACTTCACTGATATGAGTCATGGTTGTAGGTTTGTATGAAGTATCAAGACTATATCTAAGAGGTTAAAGTTATCTCCTTTGACACATGTTTTAAGGACATAGAAAATATTGAGACAAAAATTATGTATGTAGGGGATAGAAGTTTTGCATACTCTTAGAGGTGTTTTAAAACTGCCTCTCTCTCAACTACCATCCATACAACAATACTATGTATAGTTATAGGAGAGAGAAAATTTTCCAATTCAACCTCATGGCCATCTTACTATAAGTGTCTTAGAATATCCTAAAGTGTTTGTAATACTATTTGACTATATCATGAAGTTGAATTTCCATGTTGAAGCTTTGCCTTTTATGTTGGAAGATATAGACTTTAGTTCCAAATAATGACCTACAAGCTTAGGGCCTATAGGTACATATTAGAGTATATAGGCTATAAGGAGCCACTTTTTACACTTTGTCTCTTTGTTGGATGGTGGAGCCTAATCTTATTTTAATTCCCATTTCTTGATAGGGGTTGTGTGGAGGGGCAACACCCCCCACTAGGGTTGTCATGGGGGCCCCCAAAGCAAAATTTCTCAAAAATACATGGCTTTAGAGCCCTCAAATCAATAATTTCCTTTATGATTGGTTATAGGCCTATGACTATGTTAAGGCAAGGAAGCTTATTTTGGGTTTAATACCTCATAATTCACCTCATATATATATATATATATATATATATATATATATATATATATATATATATATATATATATATATATATATATATATATATATATATATATATATATATATATATATATATATAAATCCATAAAACATGTCAAAAATTATCTATTAAAGTGATCCATGATGATTATTTATAGTCATGACCTCTCAAACTTGTCTAAGACACCAAATCCTATCACTGAGGATTTTTAAGCCAACTAGGCTTACTATCCCTATAGTTCTTAAACTAACTATTATTTTTTAATATCATAGTGAAATATTGGTGAGGCATTCTAAATATCATCATCACTATCCTATTTATACTTTTTTGTGAGGGAAACACTCTCCGTACTTAGTTATGAGACATGATTTTAGGTTCATATTAGATTGTGCCTTGTTGACTATATGTACATATAGGGTGGTTATAGCATCCAAAACATATCCTTTTCCTTAAAAAATCCATGAACCCAGGTTCAATTTTATAAAGTACTGTGAATCTCAAGACCTTCAATTGGGTTTATATCAACCTTCAATATCTCTGTTAATTGTTACTCAGGCTTACATATGGAGTTACCCTTCAAATAGGCATATTTGTGCTTTGTGAGGTTATTAACTATGTTTCATGGGTTTAAGACCTCAAAATCACACCAATTATCCTCTAAAAATCTCATAAAATTGAGGTTTTCAATTAGTTTCAATCCCTTTTATCATTAATGTTCTTCCCTTTCTCATTGTATGAGCCTTAACTCACTGATATGAGTCATGGTTGTAGGTTTGTATGAAGTATCAAGACTATATGTAAGAGGTTAAATTTATCTCCTTTGACACATGTTTGAAAGACAGAAAATATTGAGACAAACATCATGTATGTAAGGGATAGAAGTTCTGCATACTCTTAGAGTTGTTTTCAAACCACCTCTCTCTCAACTACCATCCATACAACAATACTGTGTATAGTTGTAGGAGAGAGACAAATTTCCAATTCAAACTCATGGCCATCTTACTATAAGTGTCTTAGAATATCCTAAAGTATTTATAATACTATTTTATTATATCATGAATTTGAATTTCCATGTTGAAGCTTTGCCTTTTCTGTTGGAAGATATAGACTTTAGTTCCAAATAATGACCTACAAGCTTAGGGCCTATAGGTACATATTAGAGTGTGTAGGCTATAAGGAGCCACTTTCTACACTTTGTCTCTTTTTTGGATGGTGGATCCTAATCTTATTTTAATTCCCATTTTTTGATAGGGGGTGTGTGGAGGGGCAACACCCCCCCCCCCCCCCCACTAGGGTTGCCATGGGGGCCCCCAAAGCAAATTTTTTCAGAAATACATGCCTTTAGAGCCCTCAAATCAATAATTTTCTTCATGACTAGTTATAGGCCTATCACTATGTTAAGGCAAGGAATCTCATTTTGGGTTTAAGACCTCATAAGTCACCTCACATATATATTAATCCATAAAACATGTCAAAAATTATCTATTAAAGTGATCCATGATGATTATTTATAGTCATGACCTCTCAAACTTGCCTAAGACACCAAATCTTATCACTAAGGATTTCTAAGCCAACTAGGCTTACTATACCTAGATATTCTTAAAATAACTATTATTCTTTAATATCATGGTGAAATATTGGTGATGAATTCTAAATATCATCATCACTATTTTAGTTATACATTTTTTTTTAGGGAAACACTCTCCATACTTAGTTATGAGACACGATTTTAGGTTCATATTAGATTGTGCCTTGTTGACTATATGTACATATAGGGTGGTTATAGCATCCAAAACATATCCTTTTTCTTAAAAAATCCATGAAATCAGGTTCAATTTTATAAAGTACCATGAATCTTAAGACCTTCAATTGGGTTTATATCAACATTTAATATCTCTGTTAATTATTACTCAGGCTTACATATGGAGTTACCCTTCAAATAGACATATTTGTGCTTTGTGAGGTTATTAACTATGTTTCATGGGTTGAAGACCTCGAAATAACACCAATTATCCTCTAAAAATCTCATAAAATTAAGGTTTTCAATTAGTTTCAATCCCCTTTATCATACATGTTCTTCCCTTTCTCATTGTATGAGCCTTACCTCACTGATATGAGTCATGGTTGTAGGTTTGTATGTGGTATCAAGACTATATGTAAGAGGTTAAATTTATCTCCTTTGACATATGTTTGAAGGAAATATTAAATATTGAGACAAATATTATGTATGTAGGGGATAGAAGTTCTGCATACTCTTAGAGGTATTTTCAAACCGCCTCTCTCTCAACTACCATCCATAAAACAATACTATGTATAGCTATAGGAGAGAGAAAATTTTCCAATTCAACCTCATGGCCATCTTACTATAAGTGTCTTAGAATATCCTAAAGTGTTTTTAATACTATTTGACTATATCATGAAGTTGAATTTCCATGTTGAATCTTTGCCTTTTATGTTGGAAGATATAGACTTTAGTTCCAAATAATGACCTACAAGCTTAGGGCCTATAGATACATATTACAGTATGTAGGCTATAAGGAGACACTTTCTACACTTTTTCTCTTTGTTGGATGGTGGAGCCTAATCTTATTTTAATTCCCATTTCATTATAGGGGGTGTGTGGAGGAGCAACACCCCCCACTAGGGTTGCCATGGGGGCCCCCAAAGCAATTTTTTTCAAAAATACACTATAAAATATTGTAATTTTGTAGTAAATCAAGATCATTCAATATTAGGTTACATATCTAACATTATAAATTATGTTTATGCATTTTTTCCCTATATGTAACTCTACTTTTGATATGAGGGTGTGGTAATTATAGAGGTATGATGTATGTGAGTGAAGAGGATATTGCAGTGGTTGTATTTCAAGTTTTTCCCCTTCATTTATTGGACCAAATAATAAGAAGGAATAAATATTTTTGTGTGGATGTAACCCATGTTGGTTGAACCATGTTAAATTTATGTCTTTATTATGTTGTGTTTTTTGCATTTTATTTCCATCTTTAATTCATTAATATTTATTTATGTTTTGTATTCCTAACACTCTTTAAATAATGTCAAACTACTACACCTCCTTATGTAATTTCCTTATCATGGACCTAAATGGCATAAGACAAACATATGAATTCCAATTCAATATATAATTGCTATAGGTGAACTTTAAGTGCTTTATATGGACTAAGGAGACTATCCCTCTACCTTCATTAGATTACTAATCCCTCTTGGAAACCAACCAAATCATCTTGGTACATTGAATATTCACCTCAAAACTCTCTTACAACATCTTTGACCCAATATTAAAGAAGTTCATGTCATATAGAGGATTTATTGTGTTTTTCCTTCCTTGTATTTTGTTGTAGGTTTAATTGTAGTATTTGATTGTGCATTAGGTCTTGAATCTAGTCCTTACACTTGCTATTATTCTTTTAATGATCTAAACCTTTGGGAAGGGTTGATTAAATTATCCATAGAGTCTTTTAACACATTGAGATACTTCCAACCATCTTCTACTTATTGTCATCCATATAATATTACTATAGGTGGGCTTTTTTGACTATCAATTCAATCTATTGTCTTCTTTTCTTGAGTACTCAAGTTCTTTAGTTACTTCTCAAGGTTTATCTCTTGTTTGTATATGTTTAAGGAGTTAAAAAAATCATTTTTGAGGCCTTCTTGAAATATTTTTAGGTTGGTCATTGTCCAAATGAGACCTATAGGCTTAAGGCCTATATGTTACTTTTGGATTGTTTAGGGCTACTAGCCAACTCTTGGGTCTTTGAACCTTTCAAACCTATCAAGCCACTACCCTCCTTTCAAGGATAAAGATGAATTAACCTTTTAATGTTACTCCTCAATAGTATTTAGGGTCTCAAATAACATATTATTACATTAACTCACCTTTAAGCCACTATACATACTGAAGGTACAATCAAATAATATAGGAGGTCTATGAGTAGAGATTTGGATCAAGTAGTCAATTTTGAGAAACTTAGTGATAACAATGAGGTGTTTATATGCCATTGAATGCAAGAAGATATGAATTATGCCTCCCTATGACTCTTGATCATACCTAAACACTCTTACAATATATACTATTGTATGCATAATCACTTGTGATCTTCATTGAAAGTGTACATTGAACTACCATATTGAACTTCAATTGGGAGAATAAAATGGATAAGTAAATTTTTGTAGGATATTATTCGGATATTTGTGCATTGTGTACCTAGTTATTGGATATATGTATTTTATCTTATCATTCATGAATTTTAGTAGATATAAGTTGAACACTCTCCTTGTTTAGCACCAAAGTACAAGAATAATGTGAATAATCAGAGACTGTAAATGAACATATATATGTATACTTGTATGAAGAAGAGGGATAGACCTTTGTTGAGATCAATATATACTATTTGGTTATTATTACCTACTTTATTTCTTATTTTTCTCCTTGTGTGTGATATCAAGTTTAATGTTTGGCTTAATTATATCTAATTTACTCAAAATTATTTGTAAGGCTTAATTAAGTATTAGTTAATCTAATTCCTATCTACCGTACGATAATTAACTTCTGCTATGTTTCTATTTTCCTTATTAAATAAGAATTCTCTGAACTATCCTATATACTTGAGTAAAAATTAGGTATCCTTATCTTTAGCATGTATTTTTGCATCATAAACCTCTTCTACCAATGGTGAGGTAATCATGGAAACACCCCTTCTAGAGGAAACTATGCTAAGATGGTTACCAGGATAACAAGACGTTGAAACATGGTTAGACCAAAAATATGGAATTTTGCAAAAGAAGAATCTCAAAGGATTGGTCTTACCATAAGTTAAATTATTTAGGATCATATCTACATAGAGATATAAGAAATTTTCTAGTGAAAAATACCTAAATTTATAACTAATTGGTTGACAAGATTGGAATAATATTGCTTTAATCTTAGAACAAAATAAAATGATTACCTTGACTGAAGAGAAGATAGAGTAGTTTCTAAAATTGGAAATTAGATTGGATGAGAGAAATAGACTATTGGGTTACCACCACCATAGATAGATACATCACCAAGTTCATTGTATGGGGATATACATCATTCAAAGCTACATAAGACCATTTTGTCCAAGGAACTAGAGGAATTTTTTTATAGTGACTACCTCTCCTAATAAAGATGTTGGTTGTGGATAAGAACATGGTGCCTACTTCAGCTAATATGGATTAGTTGCTTTGGGTGTATGAGGATGTGTGAAACATGATGGTGAATGATGGATAAATGAGTAAATAAGGCTTAAACCTAAATCCAAAATGGATATGTGAGGGAATAAGAGTCAAAATAAAAGTTTGGATTCATAATAGGAACTATGACAATATAATAGATGGAATAAATAGAAGAATACCCAGGTAGTTACAAGTAGAGGTAAGAGTAGCAGTAGAATAGATAATGAACAAGTATGAAGATGTGGTGAGTGAGAGGATAAATGAAGAATAAAAAAATAGGATGATGATTTCTAGTAGATAGAGTGAGAGGATAAAAAATGAGATTAAGATGAGATGTGCGAAGAAGGCGAGAATAGTTTAGAATTAGAGCATACATATGATAGATATATTATGTAGATACAAGAAAGGGTATTGTCAAAAGAATAAAAATTATTCAAAGAAACATAATACAGTCACAAGCTAATCATAGGTTCAAGAATAGTAGAATAAAAAGACACAATAAAAAACCATTCACTGGAAGAGCACACATACCTATAGCCTAATATTTTATAATCTATTAGAAGTTTTTAGATTGGTAGATAGGAAGATAATTATTGGGAAGGACCATTAAAAATCAAGTACATTAATGGGGCACCAAAATTAAAATAATATAAATTAGTAAGGATTTGAAGTCCATAAGATTTGTTAAAACTGAACAAAGAAAAGAAGGAACTAGAGAAAAACACATTGCACATGATAACTCACCCAATACATAGAGTAGTATGTAGGTAGGATCACTTATAACATAGCCTCTTCTGATATCATTTTCACAATAGACTCCATCTATATTAGTCAACATGATGAATCATCTAGGAGGATTCATAAACTTATCCATCTATGATAGATCCATGGATCATGAATAGGACCTACTGATTTTCAAGATAAGATGACAAGATAAGGGCATCACTAATGATGTTGTCAAAAAGTGTGAGCTAGTAGGGGCACTAGATGGTAGAGAACTTGAGTTCACCTACCAAATATAAGTGTAGTATGTGAGTCTAAAACATTAAGGTTTTGCTTGTTGTAGAATTTAAGATCAATAAATACATTAGTTAGACTATATAATACCTAAAGGGGATATGATAAAATTATGGGGAATCAATTTGTAACTATGATCCTACATTCTCTAATGTGATGAGTAAGGTATAATTTGTTCTAATAGATAAATACAAAGTTGTGTGGTTTGTCGAAGGACTGCATTCTAGGATCAAGTTTACCACTACAAAAACTCAATATGCTATAAAAGTAAAGGCCAAAGTTGCTACCCTCTGCATAGAATAAATTGAAGATTATGGATAATATCATATTGCTAATTATAAAATTGAAAATATGTTATAAGATTTCATAAAAAAATGGAGCAATACCATGAGGCATATAATCCTAAATTGAATCTATGGTGTGTGGACCCCCTTTACTTATACAATTTTATCTAAGCTTAGAATATTCCTAAAGATGCTCCAGTTGGAAAATTCTTTCATGGGCTTGGAGTCTGTTCAACATTGTAACAAACATGATTCCTTGGATTTGTGTTCATGCTTCTATGATAATAACAAACTTGATACTCCACTACAATAGAATATTTTTAGTTATACACGTGGAGGAATATTTTGAAAGGGAAAAAACAACCTTTTTCTCTTTAAACAACAAACAAAAACATCCCTTTCCTATACACATGATTATTCAAACTAACTCTAAAAGGAATGTGCCACTAATAGGCAGGGTATAATAGTTTCTTGGAGGGAAATTAGAAAAAAAAAGAAAGAAAAATGGAAGAAGAGGGAAGAAAAAGGAAGGAGTGGTTCCAACCAATAAAAAACCAAAATACTTGGTCAAGCTCTAGAATCAACATTGATAACCAAACCCCTCACCAACCTATTTTTATAATTAGCACATCTCTCAATCATGAAGGCAATATCCTTTCAATCTGGGCCTACTTGGTATTTTAACTTATAATTATATTCCTCAAGCTAGGTGGCAAACTTCTGAAGCATGGCCTACTTACACCCAATGAGTGATTTGAGTTGGTCACAATCCTTTTGAAGTGCCACTAGCTACCTTATATTATGGGCATCAAAGGCTCCTTGAGGTGCATCAATGAGGCTTTACAAAGCATTGAGTATTACTTCTTTCATCAAATAACCTACACCATCAAGGTTCACCATTTTCCTAATGGTAGCATCTATTTATTTTTTCATAGTCTTGAGAGACTGCTCTTCTCCCTTTAAATCAAATATACCCTCTTTAAGCATCATCAACCAATACTTCACTACCAATTGATATTCCGTGAGCCTTTTATGATCATTGAAAGATATGATCTTCTCCACCACTAAAGTATTTGTGCCCATGTTACATATTTCATCCACCTTAGGTTGGATATTTTCCTAATTATTTATTTCTACATTGTAAGTCAACATCTAGGTGTCACATTCTCCCTGTTTATCCACTATTTCATATAAACATTATAATGCTAAATGGATAATTTCTTTGGGCCTGGTTCTCAAATATTCTTTCCATTCTTTAGTTTCCCACCCTCTAGATTTTAACTCATCAACTCAATTGAAATCTAGTAATCCCATGGGGAAGAGAGGAAGGTATGGAACCTTAATGGTAGTTAGAGTTCCTGCCTTTGGCTCACTTAGTAACTTTTGGAAGTATTGGATCATAGCCTGATTTTAAGCCTTCAATTCTTCCATGGTGGCTTTATCTTTATCCATCCTTTGTACCATCATGTTATCCAAGACTTGTGAGTTGTGCTTTAGCTCTTTTCATGATGGCTTCCCAAGATTATAACTATAGATGGAGTAAATTTATACGGGAGCATCTTTCTTTAATGTATTAGGTGGAGAGATAGTTACCTCAACATTCCTTTCTCTCATAGCAGTGTAGGTGGTTTTTGAATGTGTTTTAGCCTTCTTAGGGGGTTTGGCCTTATTCTTCTGAATGATCTTCATTACATCAATATACCCTATCTTTCTCATAATGTATTCCTTCTCTTTTACTTGTTATATGACCCAGAGAAGAGGCATGGTCTAAAATCCCAGCAAGGTTGTAGACACTGTAGATGGCCTTGAGATAGTGTGGGGTGGTGTCAATGATGAGATATCCATAAGGAGAACCATAGGCTTGGGTTGTGGGGTCAATACAAATTTCTCAATGTCTTCATCACTTTCTCTTTTCCATCCCTTTCCACTCCATGCTCCTTTTCCAATTCTAGCTTTATTTTCTCCAAAATGTTAAACTCTAACCTGAGTTGATGAGACTCATCAAGCAACTTCTCAATTAAACTTCCTTATTCAATTGACTAGCTAGAAGGCTAGGCAACTACTTTGCCTAATTTATTTTCTTAGGATTCATTTATGGATGAGGCTATGGTTTTATCTTTACTACCTTAAGGAAACTCTTCACTAGTCATGGCCTTAGGAACCTTATTATGAAATGGGTCATAGACCTTGATGTGAGGGAAAAGACTTCATAGAACTTAAATGGAAGTGAAACCTCATGAAAATTTCTCCCTAACATGTTTATAGAGAACACCCACTTATTTATTTATTATTTTATGGGTGTGGGTACCCATTTACAAGATTACTCCCCCACCTTCCATATTTTCCTTCTTTTTTTGTGCTGAACCTAACACTTTTGGACTAGAAGGAATACCTCATAGAGCATCTAGATTCTATTGTGAGCCTTCACATTGAACTTCCACCTCAAAAATGGTGACATTTTGGATATTATACTCTAGCCCTTCTTCATCTTTATCCTCAATCTTATCTAATTCCTCAAATCCACCTTGGTCATCTTAGCTAGTTGATTGGGTGATGATATTATAGACAAATTTCTCCATCTCTAGATAAATAGTCTCCTGTTTTAGAGGAGCCAAAACTTATATGACTACTTTAGCACCAACCTATACAACATCATAAGAATACAAAGGGTCATCTTAGGTTAGGGTATCTTTCTCATTACCTCAAATTTCTACTATCGAGGGTCCTTTTATAAACAAACCCATTATCAGGACCTTTAATGGGGTTTGGGGCCTCTCACTATGAGTCCTTTACCCAGTATTCACTTGAGGAGGAGTGAAGGCACATTGTTTCTTCATTAATTTAGTAATAGGTATACCCTTATATAAATCCTCCTCCTCACTCATATCCCTTATTCTTTGGGCATACAAGGCTTGGTCCTCTCTTTTTTTCATAGGGATTTACTTGGATAGTGGGTCTTTGAATATAACCTCTTTCTTCTTCATAGGTGACTTACTTGGAGGATATAGAGCTTTATCAAATCTCTTTTACTTTGGTTACTCTCCTTTGTCATCACTTCCTCTCTTTCTTGAATATATTATTTGGGGAGGATAAACTTTCACTTGTTGTGTAGGTGAAATATGTGGGAGTGTAACTAGGATGGCCATATGAATGGCTAATAATTTTGGGGATCCCTTTCTTGAAATAGATATGGGGGTGGTACTAACTAGCATAACTTTCCCTATAAGAACCTCATCCCAATTTTCCACTAAGATTTTTATCTTTGAATAGGATAAGTCAACCTTGGATTATGATGTTTTTATCTTCTCCACATCCACCAGTTTAGTGAACTCAATATACCCAAACTTGCATTCATCCTTACCTATTATGGTTGATGATGAAGCTACATGATCACCAATATAGGCTAGGAGGAAATCCTTTAGCTCATTAACCTTCCTCATCTCTTGAATGGTAGGGGAGTGATATGTGTCAAGATCAACCCCATGCTCCTTAAGCAATTTGAAGGTTTTCTTCATGATTCATATTGATCTCCTAGGGATGGAATCATCCTCTTGAACACTAAAATATAGCTGAGAGATGGGTTGGGAATCAATGTTGTTTGTGTTTTACAATGAATACAATGTCATTTTGTCATCTTCCATGTCTTTGGGGATGGGAGGAATGTTGTATGCTATAACTTCTTGTACTATTGGCCTCATAAATTCCCATTTCTAGACATCTTCTTTAGTGGTGTGGTTAGACTAGATGTCTTGATAATGTGATTGATATAATATCAAATTATTATCCATATTTAATAACCACCTAATGTCATAATTGGGTTAGGGTGGCATCTTATCGATTGCATATAGGCCCATCCCCTACTCCAACCCCTTTGCCTTGGTAGTTGAAGCACATGAATAATACACTATTACCATAATAAATTTTAAAGCATCATTGATCTTCTTGGTTGTGATCATTTAATGTGGTGGTACCATCTTTCATCTCATCTCCATCACTTGCAACTTATCATCCAAGTATCTTGGTAGTTTGTGTGGGTATCTTGAGTAACCACTCACCCTGATGTATGTAAATGTTTTGAATTATATGTAAGTGGCACCATATTTTTCAATTACTTGTTTATATATCATGGAAATCTTATTGAGGATTTTCAAAGGGAAGAAGACACTCATAATTATGTTAAATAATTAGTTTTAAACTCTTCATAAGTTCCTCTTGAATCCCTCCATAGTGATTTCTAGATATATTTCATATATCTTCATTCCATTGAGGTTTTTCTTTAACCCTTAGAATGTCCTATTGTGCACTAGGTTGTACATCAAATGAGAAGACATGTAGAATGTACCTAAGAATGCCTCCTTAAAAAGAATAGTAACTTGGATGTGTATCATCTACCTATGTAGATTGTCACTGAGTATGGCCACCCAGTCTAGTTTTTTCTTCCCTTTTAACATGTAAATCATAATTAGGAACATCTATGGTTTAATTTTTTTTTATGTTAGGTAACTCATAGATCCTAGTGACCATGAAAATAACATACTAGGGTAATTCATTAAACTCTACCAATTTAAAATTCTTGGACATCCTAGAGACCTTTTGTCTCTTCTTGGCTAGCCAACAAGAATTGACAATATCCCAAATAGCCTTATAATATTTTTCTACAAATCCTAGCATTCCTCCAAGGAGAGTGTAATGCTCTCTAACTGGGGGGATTCTGAGCATGGTACTGAGGGAAAAAGGGGTGAAGGAACACATAACCTAAATGACCACCATCAACAATGGTTTTAGTGTTTGTTTGGTATGCTCAAGTGCATGTTATAATGAGTTTTAGGTATGGAGTAACCAAGGGGAATTCTACCACAAGTGCAATGTGGTGCATGCCAACATTGGTCATTACTTGGGGGGTGATTAGATAGTATAATAAATTTAATAGGCCCCAAAATATAACCCCATAATATCTATATCCATAATCAAATCCAAAAATGAAACAATATTGTCCTTTACCAAGGTTGAAGATGCTACCATCTTTTCCTATCTCTCTAGTACAATATCTTAATACCAAAAAAAAATTTCACTTAAACAACCCTCAAGCTACCTCTTAAATCCTCTCAAAGAACACAACATAAGGATAAAATGGGAAACTTACTATTTAATCTGGAGGGCCACACACACTATAATCGAAAAGTCTATGAATAATTTGTTATATTTACATTCTCATACCACACTCAGCTAGGGCACACAAATAACTCAAAGGCACGAATGAAAGATCTAAATACAAAGGGTATTTTTAAAATGAATACAAATACCTAATTTATAATCCCATGCATTTCAAAATTAGGGTTACCATTAATTCTCCAAATCATATGGTTAATTATAAACCACTCTTATTGATTGCTTCAAACCTCATTTAAAAAAGAGAGGAAAAATATAAATGTTTCCTTCTACATTAGAGAATCCTCCTTTCAACACATGTAGTCATACAAGTTGAGAATAAATCATGATACCTTTGTAGGCCTTTGAGGACTTCTAAACCATTTCACTTGTTACTTTCCACCAGTGTAGTGATGTAATAAGCCCTAAGTTCCTAATGGGTGGTAAGAATGTCATGTGTCATAATTTATCTTTGTAAATTTGGGAATTCAGACCTATGGGTATCTTTTGAATATTTTCCCCAAAGAGGTAAGTGGGTAAATCTTCAAAAAGGGACTGAAACTAAGAAAACCCTGAGAAGCCACCATGTGGTATAACTTTTTCTTACAAGTTTAGATATTTGGGCCCTGAGGACTTCAAGTACCTTACTCACAAAAAAGGGAAGTGGGGAAATTTTAAAGAAAGGATAAAAATCTCCAAATCCCCAATAATCTACCACATGTATAGCTTAGATTTGGGTTTGAACTCTATTCCATTTTTTTAACATCTGTATCAACTTTCTCCATTTGGGGAAGGGTACAAGATCCTTCCCACCCTCAATAATATTCATAGAAGTCCCCTAAGATAAACATGTGTCTTTGATTCAATCCATTAGGATATTTCTCACCTTAATCATCAAAAAACATCAAGTGTAACTCAATAATTTCATCAGGGACCCTAGAACTCTCCTCTTCAAATCATAAAACAACAAATCCATGCATGAGGAAAGGCCTAGTTATACTTTCATCTTATCACGATGAATTTTATTGCCATGAGATCTTCAATAAACCTTTATAATTCCTTAAATTAATTGAGAGTGACCTTTATCTTTGAAATTTTCCCCTTAGGAGTTCCACAAAGAGTGGAGGAATACTCCCACTCATCAAAGTGAGATAAAGGACACAACTAAGTTTAAACATGTACTTTAATCTTATTAAGGACTGGGGAAAGTAGATAAAAATTTGAAATTCATTCAATTTTGACATGGGAATTTCACTAAAAAGGGCTCAATTTCTATAGTTCAATTTTGGGCACTAACATAGGCTCTTTCTCAAGGATGGGTACCCCTATTGGGTACACAAAGAACACCAAACTAGTCACGTATCCACTAGACCATGGAGTCAAAGAAAATAACAACAAAGGAAAAAGAAAGACATAAACTATACAGACATAAACCATAATAAGGTCATAAAGACAAAGAGGATAACATACCATATACATATTTATAAAGGTAGTCATGGACTCAATCCAAGAAATGCTTGAGTTGTCTGCCATTAACTTGTAGTTCTAAAATTTCTCCATCAATATCTATGAGATAGAATGTATGGTTCCCTATCTAATAATCAATGGTGTAAGGACCCATTCATAAGGAATCAAATTTAACATGATTTCCCTTGTCCTCATGCTTGTTATCCCAAAGTAAAACTAAATCACTGACTTGAAAATCTCTTGGGGTGACTTTCTTATCAAAGATCCCTGTGAGACACTCCTTTAACTTTATATTCATCACATGATCTTGTCTATGAAACTCATCGAGCTTAATGTTTAGATCCATCCTTTCTTCATAATGGTTCATTTATTTTCCATTATCTATTATTTGTTACATGAATTGGTAAGTTGGTAACTATAAATTCAAGGGTAAAATAGATTGAATTTAATAAACAAGATCAAAGGGGATTTTTCAAGTAGATCTCTTTAGAGTTAGCCTATCCACCCATAAAACAAACTTAGATTGTTCACCCCATTTTATTTTATTATCTTCCAAAGTCCTTGTTATGATCTTCAATAAATTCTTATTACTAGACTTAGCCTCCCCATTTCCTTATGGGTTATGATTGGAGGCATACGCTAGATCAATCCCATAATATTAACATAATTCACTCAGTTTTTTGGCTCTAAAGTACAAAACATTATCACACATAATTTTAACTATAACTCCAAATTAATAAATCATGTTATTCAATAGGAATTTGACGACCACCTGATGGGTTGATTTTTTAGTGGGGATTGCTTTAACCCATTTTTTGAAGTAGTTGGTAGCCACTAGGATCCATTTGTTACCAAAACTTTACGCATATAATATTTCACCCATGAAATTCATCCCTCATTGTCTGAAAGGGACCTCAACAGAGACAAGCTGCAAGGGAAGTGATCTAGATGCTTTCATTCTTCCAAAGAATCATTGGCACTCTTCACATATTCTTACCATGGAAACAACGCCACCAATACTTGACCCTTAGAATATTATGTGTAGTGACTTTAGGAGCAAAGTGACTATCATCACACCACTATGGAATTATGTAATCATTGAAGTAATCTCATTTTTCACTAAACATCTCAAGAGAACACCATTTGGGTTCCTCCAAGATATTTCATCTCTCAACAAAAGATACTTTTGAGATACCAACTTCAATGTCCTCCTTTAACTTTTACCTAAATGGGAAGGACAATTGAAAGTCTTCAAATAATAGATGATATTTGTATACCATTTAGATTAGATATACTTAGATTTAGGTTTATTAACCACCCTTTCTATATTATTTACTTCCACAACATGTAAATTTTCTCCAATCATTATCTTGGCTAGACCTATGCCTCTAACCAACTTAGTAGTCAGTATTTACATTTCATATTATTGAGGTTTTTTGACCCATCAGTACCTTTTGTTAGTAGATTAATTTTGAATTAATATGTCCTTCACCATGGTGTGAGGAACATTGGATACAATCTTTGAACTCAATATATAATATTTGAACTGCTTGATAGCCTTTAAAAGAGCAAAGGCCTACTTCTCTATTATGGTATATCTTAACTCAGATCTTTGTAATGCCTTACTAAAGAAGACAATATGTTACTCATGACCTTAATCATTATTTTGTAGAATCACTGTGGCAATTGTATATGTAGAGGCAAATGAAAAGTTTTGAAAATATTTTCTATAATCTAGACTAGCAAGCAACAAGGCAATTTTCAAAGCTACTTTGATATCCTAAAATGACTAGGTGGCCTTCTCCTCTTACTTTATAATTTGATCCTTATTCAAAATTAAAGTGATAGGTAGATTAATCTCTAAAACATTGGAAATAAACCTCCTAACAAAATCAATCTATCTAAAGAAGGATTGAATATGTTTCAAGGTTTGTGGGATGGGTTCTTTGTCAATGGCATCCACCATTTCAAGGTCTATCATGACACCTTGTTGAGATATAATGTGTCTCAATATATTTTCATTACACACTCTTAAGTGGAATTTTTTGGGTTTAAGGGAAATCCCAAAATCCATACATCTGATAAGTATTTATTCTAAATGCACCAAGTGGTCACTTCTCTTCTTAGAGTACACTGTAACATCATCTTAGTAAAAAAAAATGAATTGGTTAATTAATCTGATAAAAGCTACATACATTTCTCTCTGGAAAGTGGCACCTACATTCATCAAACTAAAAGTCCTTTAGACACATACATAGATGCCCCATGGGGTAGTGAAAGTAGTCTTAGACCTTTCAGAATCTTTTACTACCACCTAGTTATAACCAAAAAAGCCATCTAGAGTTGACAATACTTCAGATCCAGTGACATCTTATAGCATGTTATCCATATTAGGCAATGGGTAATTATCCTTCAGTGAAATATTGTTTAAGTTATAGAAATCAATTTAGAATTAGATGTCTCCATTTTTATTTTTGATAAGGACTAAATTTATCACCCACAATGAATACCTAATGGGTTGAATGATCCCACCATCCCTTAATTTTTTCAATTCTTCATAAATTTTAGTAGCCAAGATGGGATTGATGGGCTGTTATTTTTAGTGGAATGGTTTTGCATCAGGGTGGAGGGGAATAACATGTTGGAAAAAATCTTCCATATAATCCTTCAACTCTAAATATGATCATGCTAGGTAGTCTTGATACCTTTTTAATATCATGATGAATGTTTCCTTTTCTTTTTTTCTTAGGTGGGTATCAAGCCAAATCTTCCTTGGATTTTCTTATATCCCAATATTAATCTTAGTCACATCCTTTGATATAGAAATTTTTCTATATTTGACTATGTCAACTTCATCAAAGGATGCTTCTCAACTAACTAATCCTCTAGGGATAATATTAGTCTTTAACTAGATTATTTCCTTTCCATATAAGGTTTATTTTCCATCTTAGATCTATACCATAGAGTCCCAATCTATGATTGTTCCTTCAAACTCATCTATACAATATAAAAATATTCTTATTTAATCATCATTGTCAAATATTTTCCAATTATCGATGTTATTTGGGATAGAAGGTCTTATTAGTATCTTGACCTCGTAGTCATAAGAAGGGTTTCCATTTTTGACCTTAAACTTTTTAACCCTCTTCAAAAGCATATCTTTCATATGATTAAAATCTTAGGCATGGTATTTAATATTGAAGGCATCAAACCATTTCAAGTAATCCCATATGGTGTTTTGATATTGATTCAACCTTTCTACTTCATGGAATAAACAACCCAGACCTATTTCACCACTAGCTTTGAATCACCCTTAACTAGAAATCTTTTAAATATGTGTTCATGGGTGATCTAGAGGCCAATAAAGAGTGCTTCATTTTCCACAATATTGTTTATGTAATCAAAATACAATTTGAAAGAGTACCTATAAACTTGGTCATTAGGGGTATAGAAAATAACCCCAATCCCATTTCTAATGTTTGAAAATGATCCATTAAAATGCATGGTCTAGATGGAGTCTTTGTCATCAATACCAGATCTAAGAGGTAGTTCTATGTACTCAACATTTCTTATAAAATTCCCAATATATATATCCACATACAACACCTCATTTAGTTAGTACTTAGGATCTTCTAAGATATGAAGCATTTGTGGTTCTATATTTAGGCAAACCATTTTCCCATCTAGGGGTATAGTAGCATAAGACAAATCCATCTAAACACTACCCTCAATACTAGTAGCCCATTTCATAGATAGTAAAATACCCCACTTTAGTGGAAAATCTACAGTAATGACATCTATCCTCAAGAATTTACTAAGGTATTGTGTAAGTTTCACCACCCATCCTTTGACCATGCCAATAACTGGTACTTCTCTAGAATATATGGTGAGGCATCATCCATATGTTGTAGTTATCCTTATGCAAAATTTATTTAGCACAACTAGTGGCATGATATTAAAGGATGCATCAGAGTCAAACATGTAGTTATAGATAATTAATTCATTAATTGATAGGGTGGTATAGAATGGTTCAACATCCATCTAACTCTCTACCAATTTTATTCCCAAATATACCTCTAGGTGATGCTTAGGAGATCCTGAAGTGTTTTCACCTTCTAAAGGGAGAGTGAGAGGAGGCTCAACTTCAATAATTTCATTGGTATTGATTTTCTCTATGAATCCAAAATACTCCAAAGCTCTTTTCCTATGCTCCAAAATTTTAAGCAATTTCGTGAATGGTATTGTGACCTTTAGTTGAATTAACACATGGGCCATGTCATAAATATTGTATTTAGATAGAGGAGTTTTAGTAGGTAAGCTTGTAAAATTATCATTTTGGATACATCCTTCAAGATTCAAGGGAACACAAATAAGAGAAACATCATTCTTGACTTCACTTTTCAAGGGAGGTTCCTATGTTCATCCTTCTTGGGAATGCTATACAACAAGGGAGTTCAATTTTTGGCCTGGGTACTTCTTAGTTTGACATTATAGGTTGTAGAACTAGGCTTAGTAGAAGCTTGGACCTCTTTATTCCTTTTAGTCTCTATTTCATTAGTTTCTACTTTAATATCATAATAGTCTTTGCCTTTTGGAGGAGTATTTTGGTCCTTACTTCAAATTATACTCCTTTTCTTAGGCAATTATTGAATGGATCATTAGTTGTCGATCCTCCCTCAACAGAGGAGAATATCCATATTTCAATTTCATCATTGATCTTAGAAACTCAAAGTCATAAATAGGTAAATAATATTCATGCATCATGTTTATCTCACAGATAAAATCTAGGGATGGAATCCTTACCTTTTCACATGCTCTCTATAATGCTTGAGCAATGATATCACCCATTAGATTCATTGATGGAGAAGCAACCATCACATCTAGTTCATCAAATTGGAAAGTAAAACGTTCATATTTTAGGGTTTATTCATAATCAAGGATAATTAAGGTACTCATAGCCTCTTGTTTGAAAGTGTAACTCTCCATTTTTTGAAAGTCAACAATGTATATATCATATTCATCAGATGCAAGTTTAAAGCCACAAAAATCTTTAACACCATGACCAACTATGATATAAGGGGAATAAGGGAGGAAACATTTATCAAACCAGTTGATGTCATAATTGACTATTTTGATCTTCACAACTAATAGATCTGGTACTTCCCTTCCACTTCTTAAGTTTTAGTTTCTTTCATGTTTGTCATCCCTTGCCAGGACCTTTCCCTTATCATTATTCATAGATTGGAAAGGTGGCCTACCTTGACCCTAATCTTAAGGATGATTCATTTCATATCTCTTATGATATCTCCTATCCTCATGGTTAGAAGAACCCTAAGACAACCCTTTTTTGGCTCTAACCATCTTGTAAGAGATCTCTTCAATAGTAGTGGACAAAGTCTTCACCATTTCCTCTAGTTCCATGCTCTTGTTGGGGGCCTAAGACCTTTCAAGATTCACCAAATTCACATCAAATCTCTTTATTAAAGGCTTACCCACATCCTTGATATTATTTTCTATTTAGATAGCCAAATTGAAATCCATCCTCATATTTGTAGGGGTCATATCTCTGAGATACTAGGCTATTTTCTTGTCAAATGCATCATAATAATTAATCAAAGTAGTACCACTAGGTTTTATTTCTTTTGGTATCCTTCTCAATACCTTACTAAATCTAGAGTTGAAATCCTTCACGCACTCATTAGGAATCTTCTTGAGACTCTCAAACTCAGCAAGCAAGAATCTATGGTCAATGTTATCACCATATTGCATCCTAAATGCATAAATCATATATTTACATGTGTCTATAGATCCTTCAAGGAGTTATTTTAACCACTCCCAAGCCTCATATTCATGTGTGTTCGCAAATATTTTTATACATACATCTTCAAGATCTATTTCATATTCTTCAATGACATTTAAGAAGGCTTTCAAATGTTGTTCCATAGATACTACATTGTTCCCCTAAAACATAGGTAATACATTTCTAATCTTTATAGGGACCTCATTAGGAAAACTAGGAATACCATTAAATTTAATAGGTCTAAACCTTGGGATCATAAATTTCCTGCATCTATTAGCCAAACCTTGATAATCTTCTCCATCATTATCATTATCTAAGTTAAACATCCTCCTTCTTAGGTCATGGTCTCCCATTTTTAATATGAATATGAAGCTAAACTAGGGGATGGTTGAGAATGGATAATATGAGGAGGACTTAAATGAGGAGAGATAAAGTGAATCCGTAATGACCTAGTGGGAGGAGAAAGATTTCTTTGCAGAGAAGGAGCTTGACTTGTAAGGATCTAAAATTTCTCTGATGTACTTTGGTATCATTCAACCAAAGAGATATTAGAGTAAAGAGGGTAAATATAATAGGGGATAAACTAATCAGGTCTTGCTTGATTTCTTGAGCTTTGGCATACAATAGGCTTCCACAATTGTCTATTTATGGATGGAACTTTTAACTTAGGGACATGTTTTTTTATGGATTCTTTTTTTAAAAATATCTATTACCCTCTAAAATTGTTGACTTAAAGAAAACTCTTTAAAATAGAAAAGAGTATATATAGTAGGCACCAAGCTTTAAATCTTGATATAATGGAGTCACCACTATAAGTGAGACTTTTAGACTAAAATAAATAGAACTATTCATATCAATTTATATGATACTAACTCTTAGATACTAAAAACAAGTTCAAAAATGTTGAATAATTTCTCATAAAACAAGGGTGAACATTCCCAGTGGAGTTACCAAGAAAAGCTATAAAGGCATCAATGAACCAAAAAAAAAAACCCATTGTTATAATAATAGATAGTTAAATAAATAAAACACTTATAACTCCTCTTCAATCATTCCCCATAATAAGGGCATCACAAATTCTCCTTGGTAATAGTGCCATAAAAGTGGTGGTTCCCAGTTGTACACCTCTATCATTCAACCTTTCACACTTGAAGAGGATGGAAATCAAATACGAGAAACCTAATAATATGTTATTATAGATAGGAAAGGGTTTATCATCTTAAGTATACTGAACATATAAAATGACTGGGAGGCACCTATAGAGGGTATGGCTAACTCCCTGCTACATTTGGCTCTACTTAAACCAAGGTGAGAGGACATACTGAGGTAGCTTGCTCACATGGAATAGTTTTTCACTTCAATCTCCATGAAGAATTATTGGTATGAAAAGGTAAATATTATGAAAGCATAAAAAAATTTATACACTTCACCCATGAAGGGTTGTCACACAAAATTCATAAATGTTTTACATCATATACAAGCTATTGAAGATAGACAATAGTGTGGCTGAAATATCCATTTTGACAACTATTTCAAATAATAGGGAGTAAGCAAGAATTATAACACTAGAATTTAAATCATACACAATGAACACATTTCAAATCATGCAAGGTCTTATGCATTTGTAAAGTAAACAACACTTATAATATGTAAACAACATGTTATCTACAGGTTGGGATAGGGTAAAACTAGATCTATTAAAATTATGGATAAAAATGTGGATGGTTAGCAAATGAGCATGAAAAATTTCACAAAATAGCTACATTATTTTCACTAACAGGTAATTTTCATCTTGAAAATAGATAAAAATGCATCATGCATAAATGATCCTCAAAAGTTTATAAAAAATATTGCCAATATCCTTTCAATAATTCCCTCCAACTGAATCTATGTGCCTAGGACTACCCTTAAAAGACTTATCAACACCCTATTTCAAAATCTTAAAGCATAAAGGATTTTCTACTCTAGATATAAAATATAAATGGCTACCATAAAAAATATTACATCAGATAACCAATCTACAAAGCATGTAAAATAAAGCATTGTACTTCAACAGATGGAAGGAAAAAGAAACCATGAATAAATTCCATTAATCAACTAAATCAAAGTTGTATACAACATGTCTCAAAATTCACATAACATAACACTATGTGAAATAAATTTATAAAAAGGGATACATTATGGATTCTCACAAGGCTTATCAATAATTTTACATTAGAAATCAATTTGGCACCATAAAAATCACACAAGGAGAACTCTTTCTAAGTTATAGCTTCAGACTCAAAAATTAACTAAAGTTTGTAAAGGGATAGACCCCATTTACTTATACAATTTTAGCTAAGCTTATCATATTCCCAAAGATGCTCCAATTGGAAAAATCTTTCACAAGCCTAGAGTCTATTCAATGTTGTAACAAACATGACTCCTTGGATTTATGCTCATGATTCTATGATAATAAAAAACTTGATACTCCACTAAAATGGAATATTGTTAGTTATACACGTGGAAGACAACTATGTAAGGGACAAAAAAACCTTTATCTCTTTGTACAACAAATAAAAACATCCCATTCCTATACACATGATTATTCAAACTAACTTTAAAAGGGATGTGCAACTAACGGGTAGGGTACAACAGTTTCCTGGTGGGAAATGAGAAAAAAGAAGAAGAAAGATAAAGGGAAGAAGAGGGAAGAAAAAGGAAGGAGTGGTTCTAACCAAGAAGAAACTAAAATACTTGATCGAGCTCCAAAATCAACATTGATAACCAAAACCTTCACCAACCTATTTTTATAATTGGCACATTTGTCAATCATAGAGGTGATATCCTTTTGACCTAGGCCTACTTGGTATTTTAACTTGGTATTATATTTCCCAAGCCAAGTGGTAACCTTTTCAATCATGGCCTACTTACACCCAATGAGTGCTTTGATTTGGTCACAATCTTTTTAAAGTACCACCAACTACCTTATCTTTTGGGCATGAAAGGCTCCTTGAGGTGCATCAATGAGGCTTTTTAGAGCAATAAGTATTTCTTATTCCATCAAATCACTTACACCATCAAGGTTCACCATTTTCATGAGGGAAACATCTATTTCTTTCATCGTAGTCTTGAGAGACTTCTCTTATCCCTTTAAATCAAAGACACCCTCCTTGAGCATCATCAACCGATGCTTCAATACCAATTGATATTCCATGAGACTTTTTTGATCATTGAAAGAGATGATCTTCTCTACCACTAAAGTGTTTATGCCTATGTTGCATATTTCATCCACCTTGGGTTGGATCTTTTCCCAATTCTCTATATCTACATTGTAAGTGAACATCTAGGTGTTACATTATCCCTGTTTATCCACTATGTCATCTAAACAGTCTAATGATAAATGGATAACTTATTTGGCCCTAATACTCAAATCTTTTTACCATTATTTAGTTGCCCACCCTATGGATTTTAACTCATCAACTAAGCCAAAATCTAGTTATCTTGTTCAAAAGGGAGGAAGGTATATATCCTTAATGGTAGTTAGAGTTACTACCTTTTTCTCAGTCAGTAACCTCTACAAGTACTGGATCATAGCCTAATTTTGAGCCTTCAATTCTTCCATGGTGGCTTTATATTTATCCATCCTTTATGCCACCATGTTAGCCAAGACTTATGAGTTATGATTCAACTCCTTTCATGATGTCTCCCTAAGATTATAACTATAGATGGATTAAATTTTTATGGGAACATCTCTCTTCAATGTATCATGTGTAAGGATAGATACCTCAACATTCCTTTCTCCTGTGGTAGTGTAGGTGGTTCTAGAATGTGTTTTGTCTTTCTTAGGAGGCTTGGCCTTATGATTATGAATGATATTCATTACATCAATATCACATATCCTTCTCATAATGTCTTCCTTGTATTTTACTTGCTCTATAGCCTAGAGAAGAGGCCTGGGTCTAAAATCCCATCAAGGTTATAGACATTATAGATGGCCTTGAGACAATGAGGGGTGGTGTAAATGATGAGTTATCCATAAGGAGTAACATAGGCTTGGGTTATGGGATTAATATAAATTGATTAATATCTTCATCACTTTCCTACTCTTTTACATGCCTCTCCACTCCATGCTCTTTTTCCAAGTCTGGCTCTATTTGCTCCAAAACATTGAACTCTGACCTAGGTTGATGAGACTCATCAAGTAACTTCACAATTGAACTTCTTTATTCAATTGACTAGCTAGAAGTTGAGATAGCTACTTCACCTTATTTATTCACATAGGATTCATTCATGGATGAGGCTATGGTTTTGTCCTTTCCACCTCCATGAAACTCTTCACTAGTCATGGCCTCAAGAACTTTATTATGAAATAGGTTATGGACCCTTATGTGAGAAAGAAGAATTCATGGAACTTTAATGGAAGTGAACCCTCCTTAAAATTTCTCACCGACATCTTTACCAAGAACACCCACTTCTTTATCTATTATTTTAGGGGTGGGGGTATCTATTTATAAGATTACTCCCCCACCTTCTTCTATATTTTCCTTCTCTTTTAGTGCTAGACCCAACACCTCTAGACTAGAAAGAACACCTTATGGTGCATCTAGATTCTGTTGTGAGCCTTCACACTTAACTTCCACCTCAAAAAAGGTGATATTTTACATATTATGCTCTATCCCTTCATTATATTTATCCTTAGTATTATCTAATTCCTCAACTCCACCCTAGTCATCCTAACCAGTTCGTTGGGTGATGACATTGTCAATGAATGTCTCTATCTCTATAGAAATAGCCTCCTTTTTTAGAGGATCTTGAGCTTGTATGGATACTTCAACACCAACCTATACAACATCATCAATATACAAAGGGTTATCTAGGGTTAGGGAATCTTCCTCATTACCTTTACTTTCTACCACTGAGGGTCCTTTGTTTGCAAACAAACCAATTGTCAAGACCTTTACTGGGGTTTAGGGCCTCTCCCTATTAGTCCTTTTCCCAATCTTCACTTAAGGAAGAGTGAATGCAGAGATATACTTAGCATATCTCACTAAGTATATGTTTTTATTCATTACTTTAATAATATGTCTACCCTCATCTAAATCCTACTCCTCACTCATATCCCTTATTTTTTGGGCATACAAGTCTTGGTCCTCTCTTTTCTTCATAGGGATTTCCTTGGATAATGGGTCTTTGAATACAACCTCCTCCTTCTTCATAAGTGAATAAATTAGAGGTTTTAGAGCCTTCTTGACTCTCTTCTACTTGGTTTCTCCCCTTGGTCCTCACCTCTTCTCTTGAATATATTATTGTGGGAGGATCAATTGTTGCTCATTGTATAGGTTGAGTATATGGGAGTGTAGCTGGGTTGGCCATAGGAATGGCTAATAGAATGGTTGGTATTGTTGGGGCTCCCTTTCCTAAAATGGATATGGGGGTGGTAGTAATCATTGTAACTTCCCTCATAAGAACCTTATCCTATTTTTTTCTAAGATTATTATCATTGAAAAGGATAACTTGACCTTGGATTATGATATTTTTATCTTTTCCACATCCACTAGTTTAGTGAACTTAGTATCCCCAAGCTTGAATTTTCCCTTACCTATTATGGCTGATGATGGAACCATAGGGTCATCACTATATGCTGAGAGGAAAGCCTTTAGATCATTAACTTTCCTTAGCTCTTAAAGGGTAGGGGATTCATATGTGCCAAGGTTGATTCCATGCTCCTTATTCCATATGAAGGTTCTCTTTATGATTCACACTAATCTCCAAGGGATGGAATCATCCTCTTGAACAATAAAATCTAGATAGAAGATGGGTTAGGATTAAATGGTGTTTGTGTTGTATAATGAAGATAATGTTATTTTGTCATCTACCATGTCTTTAGGGATGGGAGCAATGTTGTATGATATAACTTATTATACTATTAGCCTCATAAACTCCTATTTTTGGACAAATTATTTAGTGGTGTATTCAAACTAGATGTCCTCATAATGTGATTGATGTAATATCACATTAGTAGCCATATTTACTAACCACTTAATATCATAATTGGGTTGGGGTGGAATTTTATCAATTGCATATATGCCCATCTCCTATTCTAACCCCTTTACCTTGGTAGTTGAAGGACATGAATAATACCCTATTACCACAATAAATTTGAAAGGATTGTTGATCTTCTTAGCTGCGATCATTTCATGTGGTGGCACCATTTATCAACTCAGCTCCATCATCACCAACTTATTATCCAAGTATCTTTGTAGTTTATGTGGGCATCCTGAGTAACCCCTCACACTGATGTATGTGAATGTTCTAAATTATATGTAAGTCATGCAATATTTTTCAATTAAATGTTTAGATATCATGGACATCTTGTTTAGGATTCTTAAAGGGAAGAAGATGCTCATCTTTATTTTAAAGTAGTTCTAAACTCTATAGATGTTCCTCTTGAAGCCCTTCATAGTTATTTAAGGATATATTTCATATATATTCATTCCATTGAGATTCCTTATGAACCCTTAGAATGTCCTATTGTGCATTAGGCTACACATCAAATAAGAAGACATGTATAATGTACCTGAGAATTCCTCCTTATAAATAATAGCAACTTGGAGTTGCATCATCTGCCTATGTAGATTGTCACTAAGTATGGTTTCCCAATCTAGCTTCTTCTTGCCTTCCAACATGAGAATCTTAATTAGGAACATCCATTGTTCAAATTTTTATGTGGTAGGCACCTCGTATATCCTAGTAGCCATGGGAGGTAAGAAAACCATGCATCATATTTTATCTTAGTAATTTTGAGCATTTAGGCCTCTATGTATATTTTGAATTTTCCCCCTAAGATGTGAGTGGGGAAATCTTTAGAAAGAGACTAAAACTAAGAAAACCTCAAGGAGCCACCATGTGGCATAACTTTTTCTTTCAAGTTTTGATACTCAGGTCCTGAGGACTTCAAGCACCTTGCCCACCAAAAAGGGAAGTGGGGCAATTTTCAAGAAAGGACCAAAATATCCAAATCCCCAAGAATCTACCATGTGTCTAATTTAGACATGGGTTTGGACTCTCGGCCATTTTTTTACCTTTACATCAAATTTATCCATTTGGGGAAGGGTGGAAGATCCTTCCCACCCCTAAAAATATTCATAGAAGTCCCCTAAGATAAACACATGTCCTTCATTTGGTCCATTAGGATATTTCTCACTTTAATCATTAAAACATGACAAGTATAACTTGAAAATTTCATTCAGGGCCCTAGAACTCTCCTCTTCAAATCATAAAACAATAAATCAATACATGGGGAAAGGCCTGGCTATAATTTCATCTTATCACAATGAATTTTCCTACCAAGAGATCTTTAGTCAACCTTTGCAATTCTTTTAGAGTTATTGAGAGTGCCCTCTATCTTCAAAAAGTGCCCCTCAATATTTTTGCAAATAGTGGAGGAATATTCCCACTCATCAAAGTGAGATAAAGGACAAAAATAAGTATAAACATGTACTTTAATCTTCTGAAGGACTAGGGAAAGAAGATAAAACTTTGACATTCATTTCGTTTGGACATGAGAATTTTAATGACAAGGGCTCAATTGCCTTAGTGTAATTTTGGGCACTAACAGACCTTACCAACTACACAACAACAATTTGAAATTGGAGATAATAATCAATAACACTAGCATTGGAACACGACATAATAACAAGCTAGATATAAAGGTAGATACTAGTACAATAGAAGAGGAGATCAAGGCAAATACAGAGGAGGATATAAGGGTGGTAGAGGCAATAACTATAAATGGCCTCCCCTAAAATGTTATCTATGTGGAGAATATAATAATGTCCAATTAAATTTCTTGATGAATCCTCAAAGTTAGTCATTTTATGCATACTATAGAATCTCTGACTAGTACAATAGAGAATATTTTCCTAATCTAGAGAAGTAAAGAAAGGACAAAGCCATTCAAAATGTGAATATGGTCAGTGCACATCATAAAGAAAATGCATTCTTGAATGGTGTTATATGAAAAGAGAACATAAACAAAGGGTTACCTCTATTTGAGAAGCCTCATGATTAAGGAATTTGAAAATCTAAATAGGATAAGTACCTTGATCTAGATACATAAAAAGGCCTCATGTATAAAGATATGTATATATTGAAAAACATCCAACATCAAGACACCATTGAAGGAGATGTTACATTAATAGATGCACAAATGAATGGCTAGATCATGCATATTATATGCCAAGATGGAGTTTTCATTACACTCATAAATATTTTGAAACTTTTATGTACACTATGTAATGAAGACATACCATAGAACATCACAAACGTAACAAATAATCTACTATAATGTGCATAATGTGGGAAATAAAAGATGGAGAAGTTGGTATAATATGCTAAAATGAAGAATCCATAGGATGTTTACACACACATTGACATTGAGGTTTATGGTTATGATATTTTGAATGTTATCTTTGATTTTAGAAGTACAATCAATATGATTCCTACTTCTACCTGGGAAGCCATTGGATGACCAGTTCTAAGTTACATCCTAGTAACTTTGAGAGTAGATGATTATGGAAAGTTTGAATCTATTGGTAGATTAGAATACATTGAGATGAATTTTGTTTTAGATTATGGTAAAAGTAGGTTTTGAAGGGGCCCCAAAACCCTATTACAGAAATAAGAAAGATAAAGCTTTAACAAGCACCAGGAGAGACATTCCTGAAACCTGCTAAAAGTAGAAACATCCTAAGGTAATTCAGAGATTACCTCTATAATCATTATACATTCAGCCCCCTAAATTCCAAATAATGATTGATAACTATTTTTTAGGGGTAAAATCCAAAATTGTTTCCTGCCTTCCATTAGCTATATTCTGCTTACTTTCTAGCTCTCTGATTTTCCTTATGGGTATTCTTCCGAGCTTGTCCGGACAGCCAACATCCGGTTTCACTTTTGAAATCTGCCCATCTCTTTTTCCAGGTTTATCCATAATAGAAACAAGGTGTTTCGCCTTCATTTGCTGATCTTTTTTGTTACTTTTGGTTTCTATTCCCTTAGTGTTAGTCTTCTTTTCAGCCCTTTTCCTTTGGTATGGAAGATGTTTTAAATTTTTTCCATTAACATTCACAGGAAGCTCTTCCAAAGGTGATTCATTATCAGCCTGAATCTCCATTGGCTGGGAGAGAAGAGGATCTCTCTCCTCTAATTTATTTCCTGTTTCAGTCAAGATTTCTCCTTCCTCTAGCACTTCCTTGCCTTCTGCCTCTCTCCATCGATCCTCTACCCTTTGGTATATGACAATTTGCTTTGATAAATCTGTCAAATCTTCTTTGCTTTGTGTGGGTAATATGGTTTCTGCTTGCCATCCATTTCCTTCTATCTCAGAATTTTCTTTCTCAAGAGAGATATTTGTATCTACCTCAGGAAGTAGGCCTTTAGGATCTTCAAAAGACACCTCTTTACCCTCCTCAGCATTTAAATCTTTAGTTTCTTCATTATCCATTTGTTCTTGTCCTTGATCCTCTTTGGGTTTCCAAACTTTCTTTAGCTAGACCGTGGGCTTTTTCCCACCCAAAACACCATTAAGATGAGTTTTGCTTCTATATGGACAATTTTTAACCCAATGCCCCTGTTTCTTACAGGCATAGCAAGAGTTGGGTAAATCTTCATAATAAATTCCTTGAAATTTTTTACCAAACTTGGAGATAAGATCCACTTTTTGAGGGAGCTTATTTAAATCTACCACTTTAACATACATCCTGGCAGCTTGAAGTTTGGTTCTGGTAGTCGTTGCCTTGTCCAAAGCCACAAGTTCCCCAAAAGAACTGGCTATTCCTTTGAAAATGTCTTCATGCCAGAACTCTAAAGGGAGTCTAGGGAGTCTAACCCAAATGGGAGTTGTTGAGAAAAAAGAATCTGAGAAATCCATATTCAACTCCCATTTTTTGATGGTTAGAGAGCATTTTCCAAACGTCCATGGTCCTCCACACAAAACCATATTCATGTCTTCTTTACAGTTGAAGGTAAAGGAATAGAAACCATTTAACATGGGTGCAATAACTATCTCTCCTCGAATGACCCATTTCCTTTTAACCATTTTTGTAAGAGTGTCTAGATCTGTTCTTGCTCCTAAAAATTTACCTACAAAGGTTAAATCCATGGAGGACACAGAAAAATCAATAACAGGATCTAGAATAAAAACTTCATACTCACCTTTCTCCCAGCAAGTTTTTGCAGTCACCGGCGGGAAAGGGGATTTTCCTATGAGTTTCTTGCCAAACAGGGATGACCACGTCCTTTGTTTAGAATACCCTACTTTCAGCCCTTTAGAGGATTTTTCCTTTTTAAAGTTGTCTTTGTTTTTCTCTTGCTCTATCCCCTGCCCCAATTGGGATCCACTAGATCCATAAAAAGGGTCATTTCCGCAGAAAGTATTTCCATTTTTTGCATCAATCACAAATTTTGATCCAATATTCCTCTCAACCCCTCCTCCATTCCCTCTGGGGTCTGTCCCTCCTATCTGCTTTCCCACCTCTAGTACAACGATTTCCAAGTTTGGAATAGCAGCCTGCATACCTGTAGAAACAAACTTTGGGGACACGCCCAACGCACCCACTGGGGACACGCCCAGTGCGCCCACTAGGGGTGCGCCCTGCGCGCCCATTAACGTTCAAAATTACCAGCGTGCGCAGTAGACCATTTAAATTTTCCCAGCGCACAGTGAATATGTTTATAAAGTTACATATTGGCCTTACAAATTGTAAGTTGTGATCTATTGAGATGAATTTTGTTGAATTGACACTATGAGGTGACTTTGAAGTCATCAACATGAAGATTTTAGTAACACATTACCCTGCACTCATAGGTAAGAAATGGGCATACAATGGTTAGTGAGTATCAACATGGTGTAGAACCAATTAGAGGCACACTAAGGTGATAAAGTGGTTATAATTCCTCTCAATATATTTCATAAGGCTTACATAATTCTACCTAAACCAAATTCACCATATGTTATGAAATAAACTAGTTAGATGAAGGTGAATTCTAAGGAAAACCCAAAATCTCTATGCACAACTAAATGCAATTTTCTATAGCAGGATACCAAACCTTAGGTACAATCACTACTCACTCAACAACTGAAGACATTAGAATAGTGTAGGCTCAAACTAGTAGCTACACAACTGGAAGTAAACTAGTTTTTCATTGAAGAGTGTGCATCTATGTCTTTAAAATCTCCTACTTGGTCAAAGTTTGACTTCCTTTATCAAAATGATGATCACACATAAGAATCCATAGAGTCAACTAGGAAAGGTAATTTGCCTTGGGAAATAGCTTTGTCTATCAATGATGACTCAAATATCCACCTCCTCATCTGGGCTTGAGGTGATCATGAAATTTAACTGATGTGAATGGTATTTACGCATGAGTGATAACTTCCTATATACTATGTAACTAAGGACATCAATGACTTCATTCTGCACTTCTAAGTTCATATACCAACCATCAGCTAATGGTTTAGTGATTTAAATTATGCCCTAAAGGGAGCTGCTATGACATGGTGGGAAATTCATCAAGATGACCAAGTTAAGTGGGATGATTCCTATGAGCTCATGATCAACAAGTTCCAACAAACACATTGCATTCATTCCAATTAGCCATTTTTTCAAGAAGGTGAGTGCCCTAAAATTCATATACATAAATGTGTTGAGGTCTGGAATGAGGAATGTATGGCACCAAAGTACTAGGTCTACATTTTCCACTATACACTTACTCCATTACCAATAACATGGTATATGCACCAAGAACATAGAAGGGAAACCAAGCATTGGGCACAAGTGTAAAGTGATTTTATACAAACCTTTTTTTTTAAATATGAAATCCTTTTGTTCATAATGCACTATAACAAATCAAATAATCCTATGCCATGGGTGTTTAGAAGACTCAAGCACCATAATAAAATCCACTATATAAAAGAATGTAGTCTTTAATCTTAATTTAGAATTACAAAGGTACTTAGTTGTTAAGAAAAAATAATAATCTCTAATTCATACATGTCACCAAATACAAGATGAGGTATAAGACATTGAGGATTCTAATTTTGATGATGATCTAAATTTGAATGATTTATTTGTTCCTACGTGACCTGTATAACCACTCAAGGACATCGATGTAACATTTTCAGGAGACAAGCTACATGACATCTACATTCTTGAACAAGAAGGGAAATAGAGGATAAAATAATCTATTGATGAATAAAAATGCAAAATTTATTAGTAACCTATCAAAAAACATGTCATGAAAATAAAAATAGAGGTTCTGACATTGGCAAACATCATTGACTATTAGATAGAAGCTAAAATTTTTAAAGCTCTACAACTTCTAAGGGATTATAAAGAAATATTTACCACCAAATTATTAGAAGTCTAAGGATTTGACCCATCTCTTGGTGAGATGTATATTAAACTAAAGGAATGCACATGGCCCACCAAGAAGTGGCCCTACAATCTCAATCTGAACATGAAACTAAAATTAAAGGTTGAACTAGATAGAATGTAGGACATAAGAATAATATATCTAGTAGAAAAGGCAGATTGGGTATGCCCCATGGTATTCCATCCCAGTAAATTATGAGGAATCCAAGTATGTGGGTATTATCGTATTTTGAATAATGCATATGTATATGATCTATTCCTAATTCCAGTCACAGACAAAGTTTTGTAGTCTATCACAGGACATGAAGTCTATTTTTTCATGGATGGTTTCAATGGATATCATCAGATACTGATCATAGAAGAAGATAGAGCTAAAACAACTTTTACAATGAAATGGGGTTCTTTTACATACAAGGTCATGCCTTTTATCCTTAAGAATGCACCTATGGTGTTTTCTCATACAGTGGTTATGGCATTCAAAGATTTCATTTATGACTTCCTAGAAATTTACCTTGATGATTGGGTAGTCTTATCCTTATTCAAATAACATTTGTCTAAGTTGTGTTTAATGTTCAAATGATTTTGAGATCTATGCATTGATTTGAATTTAAATAAGTGTTTATTTTTTACACCTTTTGGTGTTTTTCTTAACCATGTTGTATGAGCGAAGGCATTCGGTAGATGACACAAAAATTATAGTAATCCTGAGTATGCCTCCACATATCCATTCTACCAAAGTGTGTTATTTTATAAGACATATAGGCTACTACCACAAGTTCATCAAAGGCTACATAGCTATTTCATCTCTTTTAGAATCCTTACTACATAAGAATACAAAGTTTTTCTGGACTTTAGAATGCCAAGTAGCCTTCATCAAGCTAAAGCAAAGATTAGTTACTATGCCCATACTTATTTTTATAGACTAGAGAAAACCTTTTCATGTACATGTAGATGCTTTGAGTATCATAGTTGGTGTTGTGCTTGTACATATAGGAGATGCTAGACTTAACCATCCTATTAATTTTACTAGCCATAAACTATTTGATATAGAGAAGAACTACATATCCACTAAATGAAAAGCATTGGCCATTATGTTCATATTCCTAAAAAAATTGCACTATTTGCTTGCGATACCATTCAAAGTCTTAACTAATCATCAAGCTTTGTGATACCTTATCAACAAGTATATTCTAGGAGGGTACATCTCTCGATGGTTGATGTTATTTTAGGAGTTTCAATTTTGCATTAATGTCAAGCCAAGAAGAGAGAACATGGGACCAAACCATCTCAATCTCATTCCTAATGGTGAAAAGCTAGAAGAATTAAAAGAAGACTCTCCTAATGCTCACTTCTTCTATGTCTCTATGATTATTGAAAAATTTTAAGCCATTTCCAACTTCGTTGAACAAGAAGTCCTCCTTGTATACTATCAAGAATGTGATAATAAGCAGAATTTTACTAGAGCCCTACCATATACCATCATCTATGGGATTCTGTATCACTTAGCGAAGGATGAAGTTTTATGCAAGGTTGTTCTAAAACATGAATGAACTCAAATATTGAAGGAAACACATCAAGGAGTAGTAGGAGGACATTTTATAGCAAAATCTATGGCTAGAAAACTTCTACAAAGTAGATTATGGTGGCCAAATCTATTATAAGATGCACATAGAGTTACACATCACTAAAATAGCTGCCAATGCATGGGTAAATTTATATTAAAATATTAAATGAATTTATAGATACTATTAGATAAGCATCACATTGAAAAATGGGGTATTGACTTTGTCAGACCTATCAATCCACTAAGTAAGTGCAGTAAAGTAAGGTATATCATCACTATGATGAACTATTTTACTAAGTGTGTTGAACCTGCTACAACACATAGCTATGATACAAAGGATGTAGTAAAGTTTCTATATGAAAACATCATTATAAGGTTGACTTTCATTATAAAGTTAGTCAGTGATAAAGGAATGCACTTTATAAACAACAACATCAAGTCTCTGATTGAATAATTTATGATTTTTCATCACAAAAGCACTACATATCATCCATAGGCCAATGGCCAAGATGAAGCTTCCAACAAAGTGTTGGGTAAAATTCTAACAAATATCTATGACATCAAGAGGGATAATTGGGAAGATTTCATTCATAAATTTTTTTGGGCATATCACATGCATTATAAATGAGCTATAGGGTTTATTCCATTCCAAATGGTGTATGGTCTTGAAGCCATCATGTTAAAGGATTACTTAATACCTAACTTGCACATTGCTATGGTCATGTGACTTAGAGATTGTCAGTCTCTTACTAATAGAATAATTGAACTAAATTAGATGGATGAGTTTAGACATAGAGAAACTTGGACATAAGAAGTACACAAGTAGAGCTAGAAATCATGGCATGATAGGAACTTGTGCCAAAAAGAATTTCATAAAGATCAACTAGTATTATTATATGATAGTCATTTTAGAGCATTCTTGGGCAAGTTATATATATAATGGAAAGGTACATATATTATACATGACCTAATCCAATAAAGAACCATGGTTTTAAGATATATTTAGGGAATCATGTTATCAAGGTGGGTAAGTGGATGTAGGATTAAGCCCTATAACCAATAGTTAATTGATCTCATTCTACAAATAAAGTGGGTGCTGAGTAGCACTAAGTAGATTAGGATTTCCCTATTTTTGAATGTTTTGTGTGTTTTTATTTTCTATTTCTATTGGTTTTTAGGTGATCTCTTTAGTAAAAAATGAAAATTAAAATACCAAGCATCATGTGCATCGATCATGTACAAGAGGATATTAGTGTAGGTTTTTATTTTTCCCTATTTATTAATTAGGGAAATTATATTTATTGTGTATACATGGAGTTTTCCTAAATTTGTGGGATAGGCTAGCTTATGTGGAGGTGTGTGTCATAGATGTGTCATAAGTGTCATAAGAATGTCATAAGTAAATCCCCTTGATGGGAGTTACTTCTCTATTCTTATCACCTTGTCACCACCTTTCATGGAAGAGTTACATTCTATTCTTGGGGTGCCTTGTCCACCTTTTGTGGAGGAGTTACTTACGTACTCTCCTATTTGTATTCCTCACTTTGGCCATCTCATGCTAATCAAATTTTGATTTTCTCCATTTTGTCTTGTGCAATTTCTCTTATTGTGTTATTTTCAAATTGCTTTAGCATATATGTGGTGTGCACTTGCTTCAACTTTTGTGATCACATCTCCATTGGACTATCATTATCCACATTCTAGCAACAACTCTCATATGGTATCAGAGCCACCCCGATAATCATGTGTCTGGTTATGCTATTATGAAATTCTTACTTTGCTTTCTTAGTAGTTGTTTTTTAAGTCCATTGCATTTGAGAGCTTTGGTAGAGTTTTTTAAAAACTCATGCAAATCCATATAGAACTTGTTTAAAAATTTACTTTTGAGTTATCATTTGCCAAGACATTTTGTCTAGATCTATGTTTTTCTTCAGCAAGGTAGAGGAATTCTAGTTTTGTCATTCTACAGGAAGAGAAAAAAAAGGAATCTCTGCATTCTATTTGTGTGACGCCACCTTTTGGTAGAAAGAGGTGAAGCTACCCAGACTAGGGGCTTACCACTTCAAGTGATGCCCACTCACAACTTCTATGCCAACTTCCTTTCTTCTAGCATGCCAAGCAGCTAAAGCATCTTTTCCAGCCATGCCAAGTAGCAAATAGTCATTTGTATGGTGCCCAGGTTTTTTTTTTTTTGCAAAAAAATAATTTCAGAACCACGCCTTTCTTTTCGATGCCATTTGTTGTTGTGTTGCTGTCTAGAAACAAGCTTCTACACCTCCCTTTTTGGTCAAGATATTCTGCCATGCCAAGCTTCTGCTACTTCCTTCCAACAAGGCACCTCACCAGGCTGTACGGTCTAGCACAGGTCTGATTTTGTTTGTCTTTTCTGCTGCAAATCTGGACTAGTGTATTTACTTAAAAAAGGTGCCCTCCTCTTGTTTGGCGTCCCATGTGGACCTTTAATCACTTTCCCATTTTTTCCATTCTATCTTTAAATGAAAATTTTTAGTGAAAATTGATTTGTCAAAACAAAAATCAGTCAATTTGACTGAGTATTAAGGTTTTTAGATAGTTTGGCAATTTTGGGGGTTTGAATTAAAACTTGTATCTTCGACCTACAAAGACGAAGGGTGAGGCCTGGGTTGGCAGGAGGCCAATTCCACCTCATAAAAACCTCCTTTGGATTCCTCATTCTGTGCCAAATCCAATGAGTGGTTTTAAGGCCACTTTCTCTCCCCATAACAGGCATTTTTTTAATGTTTTATTGCTTTTTTTTGCAAAAACACTAGTTTATGGAGAAATTGTAACTTTAATATCTTGCAAACGGTAGCTCGGTTTTGGGTGACATTTTTTGCAAAAGTTATTTTAATTCAATTCTCCATAGTTTAGATTTTTTATTTTTCAAAAACACACTATTTTATAAAGTGCCAAAAATTTGGGTCTCCTGGGACGCATTTTTGGCTGAGTCTGATGTCTTGTTTGCTTTAGTCTTGCACTAATTGCTCTAAGACACATTTTCGGCTGAGTCTGACGTATTTTGAGCATGCACTTGCATATTTGGGGGGGGGCTCAATATTTTGGTGGGGTGTGATTGCTTTTCACAACTTTCTTTTATTCTCCTTTCTGCATACATTCACAACTTGCAATCAACACAACTTCACCTAAATTCAGCTAAAAATGGATTCTTTTAAACTTAAACCCCTAACACCCTTCAACTATCATGAATGGAAAGTTAAAATATCAATCATTCTTAGAAGCAAAGGTTTGTATAGGATCACCATGGGTACAAAAGTAGAACCCAACACAGATGCTGAAAAGGTCAAGTGGTACAACCGTAGTGATGAAGCCTATGTATTACTGAGCTTGTTTGTGTCTCCCAAACTTTTCTTCCATATATAATCCTCTTAAAATCCCAATGACATATGGGACACCTTAGAAAATTTATTTGGGAAGCTTGATGAGATGAGAGGTCATGAGCTTGAAAAATGAACTCATAAGTCTAAGTCCTAGCAACTTTGACACCCTACAGGACTTTTTCACTAAGTTTAAGGCCCTTAGATTACAATTGAAAGAATGTAGGATAGAGAAGAAAGATGATCAACTCATACTTTCTATTCTCACAAAGTTAGGTCTAAGCTATTCAGTCTTTGTCTCTACTTTCCATGCCACAAAAAGTGCCCTTGGCACTACATGGAAAATGCCTTCTTTGGATTCATTCATTGCCAACTTGACTAGGGAGCAAGATAAGCTAATTCAAATGGGCATAGTGAATTCTAATCAACCCCAATATTTGATAGCTAGAAATGGTAAGGAGAAGACTTCAACAAAGGAGAAGAAGAAAAAGAACAAGGACTAGGAGAAGAAGAAAGAAAACACCAATTCTACCAAAAACAACACTGAGACTTCATCTTCCAATGCTAAACCTAAGAAGGAGAAGGTTAAGTGTGCCTATTGTAAAAAGATAGGGCATGATGAACACAAATTCACGAAGAAGAAAATAGATCACCTAACTCATCTTTTATAGAAGAAAAACATAGGTGTTCCTGAGTCCATCAAGCAGAATTCATCTACCCAAGATTCTACTAAGGCAAAAGGCAAGGGTAAGGAGAAAGAAAAGGGCAAGGCTCTTGTAGCTACTACAACTTCTACATCATCATGGGTAATTGATTTGGGTGTTGCTCACCACATGGGCTCTTCACTAGTTGAGTTTTCATCTTTAGAGCCTTGTAACATGACTTCAATTAGTTTGGGTGATGACACATCAGTCTCCATTGCAGGGAGAGGGTCAATTGAAATGGAAGGAGGAACATTAAATAATGTTCTAACTGTTCCTTCTCTTTCAACCAATCTCCTATCAGTGTACCAAATCACTCACATTGGTCAGGGCATGAGAGTTAAGTTTCACCAAATTCAGTGCCTATTAGGGAGTTGCATAGTGATACTACAGTGGTAGTGGGAAGGGAAGATCACCAAGCTAGGTTATACACCTTTTCACATTTTACATCAGATTATTCTCCAATAGCATTGTTGACTCATTTAGATGGAGTTAGAAAATTATGGCATGAGTGTTTTGGCCACCTTAACTACTGCTACCTTAAGCAACTTTGCAAAAATGACATGGTCATTGGCTTGCCTCATGTCCAATTCTCAAAAGGACTTTGCGAGGGGTGCTCCCTTGGGAAGCATCCTGAAGCAAAATTTTACAAAGGAAAAGCTTGGAGGGATTCACAACCTTTGGAGTTAGTCCATAGTGATGTATTAGGACCCTTTCCCAAACCATCTTTCACAAGGGCCAAGTACATCCTCACTTTCATTGATGATTTCTCTAGGTACACTTGGATATATTTTCTTAAACAAAAGTCTGAAGTGTTTGAAAATTTTCTAGACTTCAAGGCTCTTGTTGAGAAATAGAGAGAGAAATCCATCAAAGTTCTTTGAATTGATAATGGAGGGGAGTATGTTAGCATCAAGTTGGAGTAGTTTTGTACCATATAGGGGATTGATTTGTAGTGCACAGTCACTTACAGTCCTTTATAGAATGGGGTTGCAGAATGCAAGAATAGGTTCTTAAAAGAGATGGGTAGTTGTATGATTCACTACAAATCCTTAGCACCATAATATTGGGCCAAAGCCATCAATTATTCTTGCTACATTCAAAATAGGGTTCCTCACAAAGATTTGAAAGGGATAACACCCTTTGAAGCTTGGCATAAAAGGAAACTTGATGTTGAGCACCTTAGAGTTTTTGGATCCCCAACCATGGCCCACATTCCTAAGAAGAAATGCAAAGCTATGGAATGTCAGTCCAATCCTTGCATATTTGTAGGATATCCAGATGGTACTAAGGGATATCATCTTTTAGATCTAATCACTCATGAGTTGTTCATCGAGATAAGTGTTTATTTTTAGGAGAGTCCTAGAGACTCAACACTTGACACTTCTTCTCCCTCATTAGATCTACTTCTTCATGATGATTCCTCATCAGATTTAGATCAGCCATAGTAGGTTCTTGAGCCAGAGACATCTTCTTCTTCTTCAATTTTAGATAGCAAGGATAGTGATGTAGTGTCATCCACCTCTAGTCAATCAAAGGATGAGGAGTTAACACCTGACTCACCCACTTTTGGGCCACTTTAGTCCAGATAGACACTTGAGAGTGCTGGCACTTGGGTAGAAGATCTCGTAGATGACAGACGTACTAGGGGAGATTTTTAGAGAGATCCACATGCCTTCTTTGCTTTAGTTTCATATCCACATATTTTTTGAGAGGCATCAAGGGTATTTGAGTGGGATAATGCTATGGAGGAAGAATATTCTTCCTTAATCAAAAATCACACTTGGGATTTGACTTGACTTCCTAAGGGAAGAAAGATGGCTTGATGTAGGTGGATATATCAGACTAAGTTTGTAGCAAATGGGTTGGTTGATAAGTACAAGGTGTGATTGGTCTCCAAGGGGTTCTCAGAGGTGGCAAGCATTGACTACTCAAAGACCTTTGCACCCATTGCAAAGATGAATTCTATCAGACTCACCTTGGCTATTGCTACAACACATGGTTGGGATGTGCATGAGATGGATGTGAAGAGTGCCTTTCTTCACAGTGACCTAGAGGAGGAATCTACATGGAGTAGCCATCAGGACTTGTTCAAAATTCTTCCTTAGTATGCAGACTTAGGAAATCTATCTATGGCCTTAAACAAGCCCCTCGGGCTTGGTATGCCAAGATGGATTCCTTCCTTCCCACAGTGGGTTTCACTAGGTACCATTCTAATCCCAATGTCTACTTCTTGCAGTAGGATGATTCACTCTTGATTTTGGTTCTATATGTTGATGACCTTTTGATCACCAGGAGTTCTTCATCAGCTATTGTAGTGGTGAAGGCATCTCTTTAGGATAGATTTGACATGATAGACTTGGGTTTGTTTCACTACTTCCTTAACATTGAGATCTCATAGTTAGATTCAAGTATTTCTCTTACATAGCCTAAGTATGCTCTTGACTTATTAGCTCAGTTTCACATGGCTCATTGTAAGCCATCTCTGACTCCCTTTCTATTAGGATTCAAGCTTGAGGCTGATTGTTCTTCACCATTGGTTGATGCCACTCAATATCACCGACTTGTTGGTAGTCTCATCTACTTGACTCACACCAAGCCTGACATATCATATACAGTGGGACTTGTCTCCAGATTCATGCAGGAACCTCATGAGCTACATTAGAAAGTAGCTATGAGGATCTTGAATTAAATATAGGGATCACATATATACAAGATTCATTATAGATTTGGCACAGAGGTTGAATTGGTTGGATATATAGATTCAGACTGGGCTGGTGATTCATAGACTCACAGTCCACTTATGGTTACAATTTCTCTCTAGGTTCTAGTCTTATCAGTTTGTCTAGCAAGAAGCAGAATGATATTGCTATATCATCCATAGAGGCAAAGTACAGGGGAGTTATTAATGCAGCTACAGAGGCTATTTGGCTTCAGGGGATTCTTTCTAAGTTTGGCATTCCTATCAGGCAGCCCACCATCATTTATTGTGACAACCAGAGTACCATTCTGATTCTCAAGAATCTAGTTCAGCACTAGCGGACCAAGCACATAGAGATTCACATGTATTTCATTCAAGAGATTATTCATATTCAAGTCATTGACTTGATATTTTCCTAGTCTTTGGAGTAGGTTGCAGACATCTTCACCAAACCTTTCACTGAGAGCAAGTTCATTCATCTACAAGCTCTTCTTGGGGTGCGGTCTACATCTACAGCAGCATCATCTTCAGGGGGGCCCTCTAGCCTCTTCTTTCTTTTATATCTCTCTTTTATGGGGGGGAGTTTTTTCCTATGGGTTTTCTTATTTTCTCTATCTTATGGGAGATTGCATTTGTACATGGGTACCTTATCAGGCCTAGTTGTCGGGACCCATTTTCTATTTCCACATTGCCCACCTAAGCTATGCTTATGGGGGGGTATTAGTGTAGGTTTTTATTTTTCCCTATTTATTAATTAGGGAAATTGTATTTCTTGTGCATACATGGATTTTTCCTACATTTGTGGGATAGGCTAGATTATGTGGAGGTGTGTGTCATAGATGTGTCATAGGTGTCATAAGAATGTCATAAGTAACTCCCCTTGATGGGAGTTACTTCTCTATTCCTAAGACCTTATCACCACCTTTCATGGAGGAGTTACATTCTATTCTTGGGGTGCCTTGTCCACATTTTGTGGAGGAGTTACTTACGTACTCTCCTATTTGTATTCCTCACTTTGGCCATCTCATGCTAATCAAATTTTTGTTTTCTCCATTTTGTCTTGTGCAATTTCTCTTATTATGTTATTTTCAAATTGCTTTAGCATCTATGTGGTGTGCACTTGCTTTAAAGTGTGTGATCACGTCTCCATTGCACTCGCATTATCTGGATTCTGGCAACAACTTCGATAGAGGATCCATGTGTACCACTAGGAAATTTAAAGAGGAGAAAATGGAAAATATTTAGTTTAGGAAATGTACAAAACCATCCCATTAGTAAGATATCCATTATATAGTGGTCATCCAATAAAAATAAATGCATGATCCAAGGTTAGATTGATGTGATCTTTAAAAAATTATTAGCCCATCAACTTCAACTATTCATACCCCCATACAAACAATAAAGAACATAACAACATAACTCCACACATGCATCAATGACTAACTGCTTCAATGGCTAGATCAGATATAGATTTTACACATCCACCAATGCATTCATGACAAATGGATAGCTCAACATGACATTAACAAAAAATCTAAGAGATGCTAAATATATAAAGCCTAAGTTCAAATACTACATCAACATTTCATCCTCATGCATTTTTTTTTGAAATGTAATTGCCAAGAGTTTAGTTATTTTTATTACATAAAGAATAGAGAGTATTTTAATTCCATCACTTCATGTAGCTATGGATACTTCATGACTAATTAGGGCTCTCATAGACATGTAAAAAGAGGCTATGGGTGTTGACATAGTACTAAAACAAATAAATTTTAGTGACCAAGAGTTGTTTGATTACCTCCACCAAGTATAACAAAAGATATTCTGACTAGATTCTATTGATGTTGTGCAACCACTCACCCTCATAGCTCCCCACTAGTTCTAGAATATATATTTTTAGCATATAATATTAATGACTACTTTTGGTGACTTAGGATAAATCATGTAAGTTTTTTTTTGATGGTACAATAATGGTAACATATACTTGGGCCCAGAGGAGACTATTGTCATCAATACATAAGCGATAACCTGAGCTTTGGGCATGCTTACATGTGGAGATTATTTGGCTCCATAAAGGATTAAAATGCCTCCCATTTTTAAATAAGTCCAAGATATATATGTATGGGATAATAGAAGGATTCCAACTGATGACATCCCAGATGAGCCAATGCACATCCTTATGGAGTGCATCATAAGATGATTTTGGTAGATAACCAAGTCTACCAAGATAATACCTAAAGGAGTCATGGACATCACCCACTAGATGATCCATATAAATGAATAATTAAACTAGTCTAAATATTTCATCCAATAGTTACTCACAAACGTTAAGAAGTTCCACACCTCTCTTAACTAGATGTTTCAATATTAGTTCCTCATCTTCCTACTCTACTTCATGTAATGGAAGTCACCAAAGAGAATAGTGTACCTTGATACAGAGTATTGGCTAGTATAGTAGTTTTAAAATATCATCTAGACACAAGATCATAGAACACTTGCATATGAGGGAAAATTTAATTCTTGGTGGGAGGAGTGCTTAGAGCTCATTGCAATACATCCATGAGTACCACTCGATGTCATGAAATACTTGAGTTAGAACACCTCTGTTACCTTGCTTCCTAAAGAATTTTCCATCACCATCCATGAGCTTCTAAGATCTCCCTTCCAACTAATACATTTATTCATAATAATGGACATGGAGCAAGCCAAATTCGGCTGACAAAAAGCTTTTGCATCTAGGTGTGTAACCCCCTTATAAGCAATACCACCTAACATAGACGTCCCTATAGTACAATGACCAAAATAAGTAACCAACTTGTAGTAGTAGAAGGGAAATCACAAAGTAGAACACCATTTAGCATCCCCTCCCCCAAAGTGAAAGACATGTAACACCATAACCTAGATAGATGATCTGAAGGTGCCTCAGATAGTGAGCTCCCTCAACCTCATCCGAATGGGCATATATGAGCAGGAAGTGTACTAGGTCATGATGGTAGACATGGATGGGGACTTATATGAGAGGAAAGAGGATAAATAATTTTTATTTTGAAAGGTAATGTATATGGTTTAGGTGAAAAATTAGGTTCACCCTAAATTTTGGGTGGACCTCCCATCTTACCCACCTTCTGTTATTGTTGACACAGTTCAATAAGAAGTATAATAGCTCCAACATTGAACGGATTTATTTCATCCTCAACCTACATCAAAAATTCATAGTTAATAACATATTTATACCCCTACAAGAGAGTCCACCTAAAACACTTATGCGTAGTACTTGAATAGGGTAGGAGGATAGGGTTTCCCTATATTACAAGAGTATAGGTTTGGATGATCAGATGTTGTGTAAGAAGCACTACCTACCCCTACACCTACTACATCACAACCCAAACATAGATTAGTCATGCTTGGGAGGAGGAAGGCATAGGTTTCTATTTTAGAGGTGTAACCCAATGATTCACTACCATCATCCCAATCCAAATAGGCTGAAGAACTCAAATTACAGTAGTCAATAGAGGAAGAATAACAAGCCTTGAGGGAATAAGTAGCTTCCATATAGAATAAAAAGTGAAGAAGGAAGATAAAAAGAGATAGAAACAAGAAGCATAGAAATAACAAGCTACATAGTAATTTGAAAAATCCAAGGCCACACAAAAGGCCAAGGATGTAGAGGTTTACATTTAGAAGGCCATAGATGTGGCTAAGTAGGAATACAAAGCAACTAACAAAACCAAGAAAGAATAAGAGGAGAGAGAGAATAAGGAAAAAGAATAAGAAGAAAAGAGAAAACAAAATGTAGTGGCCCAATAAGAGCAGACCATAGAAGCTACCAAGAAAAATGAGGAATATGATGAAGCCATGTATCAACAATAAGTACAAGCACAAAACTAGGTATAAGATCAAACATAAGCATAAACACAAGATGAAGCTATGAAAGAGTAAGCCAAGGCTATGGTCTTGATAGAAGAGAAGAAGAAAAAATAGAAATAAAATAAGAAGAAAGAAGAGGAATATAAAAAGGAAGAGAAAGAGGAATAATAAGAGAAAAAGAAGAGGGAGGAAGAAGAGAAGAAGAATATGTAGGAGGAGGAAGAAAAATTCAAGATAGTTGAAGATGTTGTGTAGTAATTCAAGATGGTAGTAGAGGCCATAACATAGCAACAACAAGCACCAATATAACCTTAGGACCAACTAGATAATCCTACCCAACAACAAGCACTTTCTACCACATAAATATGTTCATAACAACTTAAGTTACCTCTAGGAGGTGTCAAGATTTGGGATGTTTCTATAGTGAGTGCTTGGTATACCACCTTTTCACTCTCAATTTACACTATGCCATGCCTAAACCTATTTTAATCTACAATCATATGGGTCATGCTCATAGTAAAGTATGAGGATTCATTAGACATCTCCATGTTTCCCTTGAAAAAATAACTAGAGGGTGTTGTATTCTTATAGGAATTAATCATACAGAAGGTTGCCTCCTTAGATAAAAAATGGGATTAGTCAAAGGTAAAGAATATGGATTTGAAGGCTTGCCTTAAAAAAGTATAAAAAATTATTAAGGATACTTTCCAATACTTGGTCACTCAAGCAATCAAAGACTAAGTGATGTTCAACTAGCACAAGCTTAAGACGTTAGTTACTAAAGTCACAGAGGACTAGTTTGCATCCCAACAAATTCACATAGTCAATACATTGGACCAAAGTATGAAAAATGGGGTAGCCATGTTAATTACCTTTCTAGATAAATACTATATCATTATTGATATTGTAGACATCCAAACACATCACATCATATGATGTCTCTTGGATTAGAAACAATACCTTAATAACTCCCTCACCAACTCCAACACAGACTTCATTACTACTATGTCTACCAAGGCAACCATGGATAGTCAAACCACATCAATGGAATAGAATGACCAAGATGTTTAGGAATCATTCAATGCTATTGATAATGTACATGATCAACTTATCGACTATTTGAGTGAGCTTCAGTGTAGTTCATTCATATATCTCTAGGTTGAATGCCACATAGATAAGTTGGAGTAACTAAGTGAAGAAATCCAAATGAGGGTAATCAATAATAAAGTATCCATGACCATTACTAATGACTAAAACTTAAAACAACTCATTATATATCATGTACCAATGTGCATCCTATTTTTCATGGTCCAGGAGGTGATGATTGATTGACATACTTATAAAAGTGACCTGGATCTATTCTGTAGTGGCATGGCCTAGATTATCAATGTTCTATTCTAGAAGCCCCTATATAAGCTATAATAAGTCATCATGTAGTGAAAGGATACAAATTATGGGGCCATAAATCATGATGTTCAGTCCTCCTCCTTATCAATACCACCTCTTTCAAGCTAAGTACTACACAAGGCACAAATTTTGAAAATTTGGTAAATAATTTTTGTCTTGAGGATGATTAGTAATACAAGTGGGGCCATGATGGTTAAAAAACCATAAATGGAGGCCACATAGTTATTTAAACCTATTGAAAAACCTAAAGGGTAGTAGTCTGTTCCACTACTTATTTGAAAACCCAAAAGGGTAGCTAAGTAGTGCATAATAGGTGAAAATTGGAAATGGCACCTTGAGTGATTAATATGACACTTACTAGTCTAACCATATTTTTAGATTCTACCTATGATAATATTTAGATGATAATATGATGTTATCTTGGGATGAGACAACATTTTAATTCTATGAAAATGTTGGGATAAGAAAATGGATAAGTAAAGCTTTGTAGGATATTCTTTGGATATTCGTGCGTTATGTACCCAGTTATTAGCTATATGCATTTTGTCCTATTCTTTATGACTTGTAGTAGATATAAGGTGAAGACTCTCCTCTTTTGACACCAAATTAAAATAATAATTAAAAAATCTAGAGACTATAAATAACTATGTATATGTATTATTGCATGAATAAGAGAGATAGACCTTTGTTGAGATCAATATAGACTATTTGGTTATGGTTACTTATTGTATTTCTTATTTTGTTCCTTGTGTGCAATATCATGTTTAATGTTTGGCTTAATTATATATAATTTACTATAATTATATAAATTTCTTAATTAATTACTTTTTAATATTAATTCCTATCTACTTCATGATAATTCACTTCTGCGATGTTTCTATTTTCCTTGTTAAAAATGAATTCTCTATACTATCATGTGCACTTGAGTAAAACATAGGTATCCTCATCCTTATCATGTTATGTTGCATTAATAACCTATAATAATAACTTATTATGACTCCAATATTGTAATGTGATCTTAGGAACTTCACACTATGGTATTTATCTAGTAGTTTAACCAAATTGGAACTTCAAACCTTTATTAGATTGTTCACACACATACTAGGTCTCAAAAGTAAGTACAATTTAAGATCATGGACAAAGAGACACATATTAAGATAAAATAACATGGATTAAATTAAAATAATATATATTATATGAACAATTAATCACTATAATCCTTTAAGTATGACCATCATGAAGATAAAACAAAGACTTGTAGCAGAATCCATTGAAATAGTCTGTACACCAAGGCCTTCTCTCTCCAAGTGAAATTAACTCATAGAGATGAATTAAATGATGAAAAAACCATGAAATTTATATTAAATACCTTTATAAAATTTATTAAAATAAATTCCCTTACATCAAATTCTAAGATTGAGAAATGAGTGCAAGAATAGACCCCTCTCAAATGAATAGGCCATAGTGACCTATTGTCACTCTTAGCAGTTATTCATAAATAATAATCAACCAATACATGAAAAAATAACATTTATTTAAATATTAATATGAAACATAACAATTTAAAAAGTTTTATATCCTAACTCTCTCTCCTCTTTCTATACCAAGCACTTGAAACTTGTCCTTTTAGAGCTACCAAGGAGATCGATATAAGAGATAAAATGATTTTCTTCATTTTTAGACTTTAAACCTCTTCCAAATCACTTTTTTAACCTTTTCATGGAAAAATAAGGTCCTAAATATGCTTTTTATTATCAATTTATCTTGAATAGCCATATAAATTAACCTCAAAATAAGCCTTTTTGGCACTAAAACTTCCAAAATCACTTGAGAAATCTAATGAAACTAATATAAAATCTATATAATGGATCTTATAATGACTAAATAAGAAAATAATGTCCTGATAAGAATTTTTTTTGTTATAGGGGTTGGTATTCGGCCTTAGGAAGTCAAATTTCCAACATTTTTGGTGACTCATAAGGGTTGACTAGCCTACTCATCAAGAGAACCCACTCATTTTCATTATAGTGATAAATCAACATGGCTCAAGACTATTCTTAGACTGATAAATATATTATCACCTATGAAACCTCTAGGAATAAAATAAACTAAGAGGACTCAAATAGAAACAAATAAATAAATAACACCTAAACCTTAGAAATAAATAAGGGAAGACACCAAAACAATAAACTAAATTTTTGATGACCACTTATTAAAACAAGACCAAAACACTAAAAGAACTAACTTGAGGTAAAAATATTTCCTCTAGTATTAAATTTAAAACTTTTTTGATCACTATGTCACCATGAGTTTTTATTTTCATGTCTTGATTTGAGTCCAACTAAGATTGCTCAATGTATGAAGACTCCCACTTGCAACTGGAAGCATTGACATGTTCATGACTCCTTAGGGAAGTAGATAGACTTCCTTGTTCTATCCCTAGGTGCATGAAATATCTATGTGTGTCAAGGACCAAATCATACTCATTACATATTTATCTATCTTTTATGATTAGCCTTATCTCTACCTCAATCATAAGTTGTTCTTGATCTATCATGTATTGGTTGGTGTTGTCACTTTGATCCATATAGGATGGCGAATTGTCAAGACCTTCATGATGGACATCTTAAAACTCATTATTAATGATAAAGGATAAGATATCCTCACTTATTTTGTGTTCAGGAGTATCAGCTTGAGGTATTACTTTAGTAAACACTTTGTCATTCCTTCCATCATCTTGGTCCAACACTTGACAAGGTCAGTAGCTGATTGGTCTTAAACATGTTCCATATGAAGTATGAGTCATTAAAGGGTATGGTATTCATTTAAAATTCTCATGTATTATTACCAAAGGTCATCATTGTCACCTTGACACTCCATGTAAATATGATCATACTTCAAACTTTCATCAACCATTAGGGTCTCATGCCTATCAAGAAACTCATCTTGGTGTACAAGAATTGGTCCTTCATCTTTAATGAAATTATAAGATTATTGAACACACACCTTTTCATGGATGTTTGGAGACTTTATAAGGTTATCAACTTACCTTATAGCTACTACATGTTGAATATATGTTTCACTCTCACATTCATCAGGGCTATCATGATAAAGACTGAATTTCATGTCATCAAGGATCTCTTGGGAATCATCGTCTTCTTGTTTAATTGGAGTTTCTTCCTCTTGTAGCTTATATTTCACCCAAAATAACTCTTGGAGTTAATCCTCTTTTTCATGTGAAATATTGAATCACACCTATCCTTGGCAAGGGGTTGTCCAATGATGATTTCCTCTTATTGCTCACTCAAGTCACTCTCATCTTCTATCACTATAGTTATATCTCCTTCACTTGTATCACAAAGGAGAGGTTCCTTTTCAAGGAATGGCATGGTGGATCTTTGTAAAATCTCAAGAAGATGAGTCAAATATAAAGGTGTTATAGATGTTTTACCATGCTTATTGGGATGCTTAACTTTGATAACCATCACTTCCTCTTTTTGTTACATTTTATCTTGAATAAACTTATATGAGGGGAAGGCCTTGGACTTATAAGGAGGGAGGGGTGGGGGTTGAGTGTTTTCTAATTTTTATTCCCCTTTAACATCTTGGTTTATGCTTGATTTTTCTCTTCCTTCCATTGACTGATACATTTGTTTCCAAGTTAGAAACTTATATTTAGGGGTTTATTTCACATGTGTTACAACTTGGGGAAGGAATGAATGTATCTTCAGTTGAGGTTGTGTTTCTCTTGCAATTGTTATTGACTGATGTAGTTTTTATTTTGTAAGTTTAACTTGTTTAACAAGGTGTGCCTCAAAATCAAACACCATCTGATTGGAAGAGAAACACAAGTTAAACTTACAAAATAACATCTACATCAGTCAGAAGGTGAGTAGCCTTGATAATCATATTATTAATCATGAAACTTATCCTTCTTAAGACACACTTCTCCATCTTTTTGAACTCTCTCTTGGATATAAATCAAAGTAATAAAATTTAGCAAGGCTTTTAAGGAAGTTTGAAGGCTATTACAATTTTTTTTGAAACTCTTGAGAGGAGAAAGGTAGTTTAATGGAGGACTAATGTTGAATGAAGGAGGGAACATGTTGTTTATAGCATTGGAATTTTTATCTCTCATGGAAAATGAACTTCTCTTCAATGATTGAAACTAAAACATATATGTCAAGCATAATACCACTGACTCTTGAATGATGTTCTCTCTTGAAAAATGCCCATTATTTTTAGCTTACTACAATGAAGTTCTCATGTGCTCAATATTATGCCTAGGTCTTTCCCATCCATAGATCTTTTGTGTGTCAATTCCTACCATGTGTTTCTCATATCCAAATAAGGTATTTTAAAATACTGATATGGGTTGACTTTGAATATGAGTAGGCTAACCAAGAACATCATGATGTTTCCATGGTTGATTAGGTTGATAAGTAGGCTGCCAAGGAGGTGAATGAGATTTATGAGGAGGATAACATGGTGTCCTTGGTATTGAAAAGGATCATATGCCTAATGAGGACTCTCATATTATTAATAAGGGTGAATGTAGGGCTGGTAGGGGTCAAAATAGGATTGATAGGGATCATATTAGAATTGGAAAGGATTATAGGGCTATTGATAAAAAAATAAAAGATAAAAATATTTCCCATATGTAGAAATAAATTATCATAATGAACATGAATATCAATGAGTTGTGAACATTAATTACTCTTACCTTTGAGATGATGACCAAGATGCATGTTTGAAGCTACTTGTGAAGACCAAGATGATGATGTGAATGCTCCAATGCTTGAATCTCTCCCACTGGGAATGATAAAATTGTTAGAAAACCCAGTTACACCCTATTGAAAGAGAGTGTTGAATTCTACTTCAAACTTGGACTAACATGGGAATGTCCTAAAGGTTATGGGTGACCTTATAACTAGACTAGACCTCTACATTATGGGGTGAGATCCCTTGGTATATAAATTGTGGCTCAAATCACTAAAACCTACTACTATTGGGGTAAAATAGGATAGAAAGTACATAAAATAAATCTACTCTAAGGGGTAGTTATGTAATATTGTAAACATTCATCCACTCAATTTGGACTTGAAAAAACACTAGTAAGAAGTGCAACTAACTGAATCTTACAACTCTAAGGACTCCTATGCAAAAGTGTTTCACATATTGGTTTCACTAAGTGATTAAAACATGAGGGTAATGATGGAAGGCCTAATTCAAGGCACCAACCAATAAATATCTCCACTCTAAGATTAGCCAATCAATATTAAAACACTATATGTGACATACATAAGATTGCATACTAGTAATTAGGTGAGATTAGAACCTACCAAGGGATAAATACTACCACATATGGAAATCAAACTAATAAAACACACTGAACCTGTATCAAAGTGTGTAAAATAGTAATTTTTATTCACTTAAGAGGTTAAAAAGTGTCAATATTGGTAGATTTTTCTCATACCCAAGAGAGGGATTCCAAATCAAGGCTTTAAGTTCTACATATATAGAAGAATGTGAAGAGAGAGAGAGAGAGAGAGAGAGAGAGAGAGAGAGAGAGAGAGAGAGAGAGAGAGAGAGAGAGAGAGAGAGAGAGAGAGAGAGAGAGAGAGAGAGAGAGAAGCCCCCAAAATAGGGAAATGTGACATTGATTTAGCCCTTGTCCAAATGATACGTAGTATATATTGATTAATATTTCATTCACCCTTGTAAAATGGTGTATGGGTTGAGGAAATCTTGTTTGGATAGTTTTAAGGAATCTTGAGAATTCATTTCTGATGTTTGACTAACACAACCTCCTAGATCTTTGCTTACACACCCTCCATTCTTGGTGAAGAAGAGTCTTCTTTGAAAATAAACCTTAACCCTTAAGAGTAGGTCATCATGAATTCATGAATTATTCATTTAAAACCTTCTCCAAACTATTAATGGATTATTTCCATCTTCCTTGGTATTTTATAAGGCCTTTAAAGGAAAGTTTGACTCTTTCAACACATTAGGCATTGGAAAGAGAGAAGCTCTTGTTAGAATATTTCAAGATCTTTTCTACATTTTAAAACTTCTTCCCTCCACTTCATGACTTCTTCCAACTTTTTATTGGTGTATAAAGTGAGGAATATACTTGAAAAGCCTTTGGAAAACTTCTATGAATCATTTAGTGCTTGTGAACACTTAATTCTTGCTTATGAGAAAAAGCAAAGGAAAAGGAAAGAAGATTTTTGTATTAGACTAGGAAATATTCCACCACTGATAGATTCTTAGCATGACATTAGACCTAAAATAAGGCATTTGTTATTCCAAAATATAACATTTTGCTCAATTTTCTTGTTAAATCACCCCTTCCTTATGGCTAAAAATTGAAAATCTCCTTGTCCAAAAGAGTTTATGTACTAAAATGAAAACTTGAGAACGTTTTTGAGTAAAATTTTATCACCTTAAATATCCACAAAAAAAATTGTGATCAGAATTAAAGTGGAAGTACTCCTTTTCATCCATTTTCATCTCCAATTAGGCCTAATTAACTCTTGTAATCCTAGAAAGAGAATTTTTTCCCAAATGGCCATCCACACGTGTGAATGTTAAGCATGGAATATACTAAGAGGGGGGGGGTAAATCAGTATATTATGTATTTTAAATCTTTTACTTGATCTGATTTCTTTTCTTTAACCACTTAATTACACATAGAGGATATGCAATAAAATTGAAATAATAACATGCACCAAACGAGAGAGAGAGAGAGAGAGAGAGAGAGAGAGAGTATATTTTTACGTGGAAACCCAATGTGGGAAAAACCATGGAGAAAAATCTTAGGTATATGAATGAATAAAGTTCACAAGTAACAACTTGTAGGAGCACCAACCCCTTTATCGAGCACCAACACAACAACTATTTGTGATCACCAACCCACAGGAGCACCAACCCCTCTTGTGTATAAAACACAACTATCTCTCAATGTTGTTTTCTCAACAAATTATATAACTCTACAAAATCTCTTTCTCTTCTCTCCTTTTTCCTTCTATAAAATAATTACAAACCATGCACTCTCTTGCATATTACAAATGGCTTCTCAAGCCTTTATTTATAGCTTTCTAAATGAACTTTAGCATTCCCCCTCTGTGACCCTTCACTCATGGAAAATTGTGCCAAACTTGCATGACCCTTCAAATCCTTTCATTTCAAAAGTCACATGGTGACCATTCATAAGCAAATGCATCCTTTACCCTTTTGTCTTTATCTTGGTGACTTTTTGTATTCCTCAAAGTGTCCCTTCATGAGAAATTGTTCCCTTCCTCTTTTGTCTTCACTTAGTGACTTTTGGAATTCTTAAGATGACTATTCATGGGAAAATGCATCCCATTCCTCTTTTTTCTTTACCCGATGATTATTTAACTTCTCCATGGGCTCTCTTTTGAATTTTATGCAACCAAAAATATATTCATGTGTTATCTAAATTATGAATATTAAAAACACCTTCAGACAATAAATTCTATGGGGCCTTTATCACCAATGTTAGACCTTTGACATCAATGACAATATTTCAAACAATCTCCCCCTTTATCATTGATGGCAATCTCAAACTGAAACTACCACATCCTAAAACCTATATTTCACATGCCAACTTACACATACAATAACTCCCCCTTTTTATAGCATCATGCACTAATTCTTATACCTATTTATGCATCTATTTTTGTTCCTATTCCTTGTACCTATTTCTATTCTTCTCCCTCTTTGGCATCAATGACAAATGGCTTATCCTAAAGCTAACACTTATCTCCCCCTCAACTAATGTTGATACTTAATGATAGGAAGTAAAATAAATAACTTCCAAATTCTCTCAAAAATACTCTAATGTGTCTTTTGGTAGTGCCTTTGTGAAAATATATGTAATCTATTATGTAGTACTAATATATTCCATCTTAACTTTTTGATTTGAAACCTACTCTCTCAAGAAGTGATATCTGATAAGAATATGTTTTGTTCTTGAATGCATCACTAGATTCTTAGAAATATTAATAGAACTTGTGTTGTCACAAAAAATAGAAATAGGTTCATCATATTTTACCTTGATATCTTCCAAAGTTTGGTTCGTCCAAAGCACTTGAGTATAACACAACACCACTATAATATATTCTACTTCAGCTATTGAAAGTGATACTAAGTTTTATATTTTTCTTAGCCATGATACTAAGCTATCACCAAGGAAGAAATATACTTCACTTATACTTTTTTTGTCATCAAAACAACCTACCTAGTATAAATCTATATAAGCAACCAAAGTGAAATCTCTACCTGTAAGATAAGATAATCTATAATCCAATGTCCCCTTGACATATCTAAATATTCTCTTCACCAACTGAACATGACTCTCCTTCAGGGGTACCTGATATCTCAAAACCATGCCTACTATATGCATGATTTTTGGCCTAGATGTTGTTAAATATAAAAGACTACCAATCATAGATCTATATAAATATTGATCTACAACAGATAAATATTCATCCTTATTCACCTTGTTTCCTATACCCATTAGTGTGCCAACTAGTGCACAATCCTCAAAACCAAATTTTTCCACATTTCCTTGAAATATTTACTTTGAGATATTAAAATGCCTTTATATGAATACAATATTTGAGACCCTAAGAAATATGACAATTCTCCTAGCTTAGACATCTTTTCAATGTTTCCTCCAAAAATTATGTCAAAAACATATACCACAACAATAAATTAATGATCAACTTCTATTTTGATGTATATATTACTATCATGAAAACCTCTCTTGGAACCCTGATCTTGTAGGTACTTATCAAGTCTTGCATACCAAGCTTTGGGAGCTTGTTTCAATCCATACAGTGTTTTATTCAATCTACATACATGGCTACTATCATTTGAGAGAATAAATCCCTTAGGCTACTCAATTTAGACCTCCTCTTCTAGATTCATATTTAGAAAGGTAAACTTGACATCCATTTGAAACACTTTGAAAATTTTAAACACTGCATATTCAAGAAACATTCTAATAGCCTCTAGCCTTGCCCTCAATCTGAGTATATCCTTTACATACTAACATTGATTTATTGTTGGTAACTTCACCATCTTCATTCAAATTATTTCTATATACCCATTTTTTTCTATCGCATTTTGATCTTTTGGTCTAGGCACTAATTCCCAGGTATCATTCTTTTCTATTTGATTTAATTCTTCATCCATTGCCTTAACCCGATGCTCATCATGTCTAGCTTCTAAAAAAATTCTAGGTTCAATTTTGGATAACAAAGAAAAATTTACTTGCTTAGACTCACCATCATCCTTCTAGTGTGACCTCCTTCATTTATGTTCTTGATAATGTCACTCTAATTATGATTTCTTTAAAAATAGTTAGATTGGGTCTTAGTGTCCTTTTGATTCTCCTTCTCATCTTCATCTGACTCTTCAAAATCTTCTTCTTCAATGATTTTAAGAGTGTCCATTGGATCACTAGCTCTTTATGCTACATCTTCATCTATCCTAAATTCAAACTTACTTTTGATAGAATATCCAAGAAATATACCTTCATCTATTCTAAATTCAAACTTAACCAATTTTTCATTGGTTCTCTTTATGAAGCATCTGCTGATAAAAACTTTCAAGTGATCAACTATATCTAATTTGTCTTTCCATAGCTCATATGGAGTCTTGTCACTATTGAATCTCAAAAATTCTCTATTATAAATATGCACTAGTTTACCAACTACCTCTCTCTAATATTTATCTAGTATCTTGGATTCATTTAGCATTATCCTCACCATCTCTTGAACTATTATATTTTTCCTCTCAACTACTCCATTTTACTATGGAGTTATGGCTGATGAATAATGTCTCCTTATCCCATGGTATTAAAAATAATAAATAAACTCATTTGACATGAATTTTCCTCCTCGATCTAATCTCTGGCACTTAATTATCAAATTAGTTTCATTCTTAACAAAAGCCTTGAATGCTTTGAAATGGCTGAAAGCTTATGATTTTTTCTTCAAAAATATCACCCAAGTCATACATGTAAAATCATCAATAAACAAAATGAAATATTTCTCACCTTGAGTACTTTGAATTCTTATAGGTCCACAAAAATTAGTGTGAATAAGCTCTAACATCTGAGTGGTCAAGTATTCTTTTGTTTTGAACCATATTCTAAGCTACTTCCCATGTTGACATGGTTCACAAAGCATGTTGGAGGGATTTGTAATCCTTGAAATATCTCTAACTGCTTACTTCTTATTGATGTTGACAAGATTATCAAAATTTATGTGTCCCATTCTCCTGTGTCATTTCCAACTTTCCTCAACTTGACTCAAACAACATTTTTGACCTTTGATAACTGATAACATATGCAAACTGTTGCATGTTCTTTGAGCATTTGCAATCAACACATCTAAATATTTTCTCCTAATTTCACAACCTTTTACATAAAAATTTAGTGTGTGTCCCTGATCACACATTTGACTTAAACTCAAAATATTATACTTAAGACCTTCTACATATAAAACATTTTTAGTCTTAGTTCTACCATTATCCAAACTTAGTGTACCTTTTTTGGTAATTTTGGTAGTAATATTATCTTTAAATTTCATTATGTCACCATTGATCTTATTTAGGGTTATGAAATTGCTCTTGTCTCTTATCATGTGCCTTAAACATCCACTAATAATGAACCATGTATTTTCTTTGTTTCTTGCATGCAAAGCTATTTAGACCAACATAAACTTTTCAGGTTATTTCTTCTACCATGAACCTATCTAAACTTTCTTCTTGGTGAATGGAGCCTTGAAACTTGTGTCCTTCTTGACTAACTCAAACACACTTATACAGTACCAAGATATGTGTCTAAATTTATTAAACTTATAACATATTATGGTCTCTTCATTAAAGCCTGATAGAGGAGAAAAATAGTTGTGGTTTCTACTTGACTCTGCATGAGTTTCGTTCTTATTTCTAAAATTGTTAGCCCTTTTCTGACATTCTATTTTCTTATGACCGTATCCATTACAATAAAAATAGTAATCATAAAAATAGAGCTTATTTGTGTATCTCTAACCTAATTTCCTTTTGTAGATCTATTTCTTCAATCCTTCTTTATTTGAGATGTCCTCTATAACTTCTTCCTTTTTTATTTCCTCTTTTGTAAGAGATTCAACATAACTCTTTCCTTTTTCAGTGTTAACCTTGTCGATCAAAGTAGTGTCCTCCCCTTTCTCTTTTTCAAATCTGATACATGTATTATCTAACATTGATCTTTAAATTTCTAATATCTTATTCAACATATTAGTGTTATTCTCAAATTTTGAATCATTGGCTACTCTATTAAAGACTGCTTGATTTCTCTTCTCAAGATTTGATTTTAAAGAGGTAATTTAAACAACACACCTTTCACATTATTCACTTACTTTTTGTAATTGAGTTGTTAGATCTTATTTAGTATTTTTGGCTTCTTCAATGTGTGTTTGTATATCTTCAATTATTTTTTTAACTCTTGATTTTTCTTGATTTGGCACTTCAATTTGTGATTCTTCTTCTCAAGAGCTTATAATTCTTATAAGGAAAATATGAATTCTCCTTCTAGATTCACTTTAGCTTCATCTTGTTTTGATTCTTGATCATTTGTACTTTTGCTTGTGGAGGCATCTTCATGTATGGTCATGAATATAATCTCTTCTTCATCTGAATTACTAACTTCATTGTCTTCGGCTGAGCTAGGATCTTTAGAGTATAAACTCTTCTTCTTGGATCCCTTATTGAATTTGTATTTGAAATTATTCTTGTATGTAGACATTCCTTTTTCATTGTCACCATTACTCTTATCTAGGAAATTATCTACAAAATGTCCAATCTTTCAATAATTAAAACATTTAAAAGGTAATTTTCCTTGATATTTACCTGTGCCCTTTTTTGGATTGCAAATGAATAGAGCTCCATTGTCATCTTCATCATCGATAGAGTTGTCACTTGATTCTTGAATCTTATCCTTGTCTTTCTTTGATGTCTTGAAAGAATCTTCCCTCTTCGAGGGTTTATTTTATTTGGTCCACATCTCATATGTCATAAGAATACCACGTAGTTCATCCATCTTTAGCTTGACTATATCCTTCATCTTCTTGATTTTTGAAACCTTTGCATCATATCTCATTGGTAGAGATCTCAAAACCTTTTGTCCCACTATTAATTACTCTAACTTTTCTCCAAGGCCTTGAATATGATTAATTATTTGATCAACCTGCAAAAAGTAAATTTTTATATTTTCTTCCTCTTCCATTTTCATACTCTCAAACTATCTTATAAAAGTATGGAACTTAGCATGTTGAACCTTTCCATCACCTTTGTAAATATTTTCAAGCTTTACCTAAGTCTCATGAGTAGATTTGCATTGCATAAATTAAAAAAATTACAATTCACATAAACAACATAAAATATCATTTAAATCTTTAGCATTATTTTGACTTTCCTTCTTTTTTTCCAGAGTAGTCATAAGTATTTGTGGCTCTTTGTATTCCTCCACAACTACTTTCCAAATGTTGAATCTAAGAGACATCAAATAAGTCCTCATCCTTATAATCCAAAAAATCATAATTTGTCCCATCAAACAAATGTGCCTTATTTTTATAAAAAAAATTCATGTGATCCAACCATCATGCTTTCCCTAATCTACCGTCAAGTTGTAAAACTCTTTCCAAAGCAACTTGCTTTGATGCCAATTGCTCAACATGGAATATACTGAGAGGGGTGTGAATCAGTATATTATATATCTTTTAAATCTTTTACTTAATCTGATTTCTTTTCTTTAACCACTTAATCATACATACATGATATGTAATAAAATTGAAACAATAACATGCACCACACAAGAAAGAGAGATACACCAGATTTTTAAGTGGAGACCCAATGTGGGAAAAACCATGGACAACAATCTCAAGTATATGAATGAGCACTAACTCAAATTACAAATTTCACAAGCACTAACTTATAGGAGCACCAACCCCTTTGATGAGCACCAACATAGTAAATATTTGTGATAACTAACCCATAGGAACACCAACCCCTTGCAAATATTTGTGAGAACCAACCCACAAGAGAACCAACCCCTCTTGTGTATAAAACACAACTATCTCTCAATGTTTCTTTCTCAATAAATGATAGAAATCTACAAAATTTCTTTCTCTTCTCTCCTTTTTTATTATATAAAACAATTAAAAACAATGCACTCTCTTTCATATTAAAAATGGATTCTCAAGCCTTTATTTATATCTTTCCAAATGACCTTTGGTATTCCCCCTTTTTGACCCTTGACTCCTCATGGAAAATGGCACCGAACTTGCATGACCCTTTGAATCCTTTCATTTGAAAAGTCACATGGTGACCCTTAATAATAAAATGAATCTTTTCCCATTTTGTCTTTATCTTGGTGACTTTTTATATTCCTCAAAGTGTCCTTTCATGAGAAATTGTGCCCTTCTTTTCTTATCTTCACTTGGTGACTCTTGGAATTCCTCAAGATGACTCTTCATGGGAAAATGTGTACCATTCCTCTTTTGTCTTTGCCCCATGAATTTTTGACTTTTCCATGGGAGCTATATTGAATTTTATGCAACCAAAAATATATTATTTAATATTAAATAAATATTAGCACATTTTAGCTAAAATATGAACATTAAAAACACCTTTAGACAATAAATGCAATGGGGCCTATATCACCAATGCTAGACCTTTGACATCAGTGCCAATATTTCCAATAGTGAAACTATCCAAAATCATGTGATTAACTTTTATTGGAATAATAACATCCTCAATACCAAATTTGGGGTCTTGAGACCCTATGGAAGCATGTAAACTATGAAACCAGCTTGCTTCATAAGGTTATTTTGAGCCTATTTTGGATTGCCTTGGAAAATGTGCCTAATTTGGCCACTTACATATTATCCCATAAATTTTTTAAAATTTTAATAGTTATAAAAAATCCCAAATTAATTTATCTAATGATTTTGAAGTTATCCCCTTCTTAGAACACCTAAGAAACACCAAAAATCATGAAAAATAAGGTTTTTAGAGCAATCCATATATGTGACATCAACAAAAAAACACATGTGGAGAACCTCCTTGGAGTCATAAATAAATTAATATAGGTTTTAAGAGTATTTTTTTTCATTTTATATAATTTTTAGGTCTTTCTCTATAAATGGGTCATAACCAGGGTTTTAGGAGGGTTTTAAGACTAGTTTTTTTATCTTAACAATTGTTCATAAAGATTTAACGTCCAAATGACCTAATTTCACTTGGAAAACATTAATTATATATCATCTAATCTATATAAAATGGATCATATCCCCATGAAAAGTGTGAGAGATGATATGAGCATCTAATTATTCCTTGGGTGGCTTGCCTAGCATTCTTGAGGCTCAATAGAGGACAAGTTTGAGTTTTAGTTCTTATAATTCATTCCCACTACTATTAATAGATCAAAAATATCTCAAAAAATATTCTCCATTATTATATATTATCTATAATACATCATCACCCCTTTGTATAATCACGGTGTATTGGTCAAGGTATTGTGGTTTAAGAGATATCTCCTTCTTATTATACATTAATGGAACTTAGATGAAATCCTGAGTTTTTTTTCACCTTAAAAGTATATATATACCTATGATATTAATATTACCTACCTTATATTCCATTCATGAGATCTATAAACTTTATTTTTACCCTTTTAGCTCAAGTACATCCTTTAGGCCTCATGGCTGCCCTTGCCATAGAGAGGGCCTATTCTGAAACAAAATGGTGAATATTTCCACTATTTTTTTGACTTTGAAATTGTAATTAAATTATTTTTTAACTCATGACCAAAATTTTTACCAATTTTCATATCCTTATCATGCTTTTAGATCTCTCAAAACAATAATTTCCTTCATGACTAGTTGTAGGCCTGTGACTGTGTTAAGGCAAGTAAGATCATTTTGGGTTTAAGACTTCATAATTCATATCACATGTATATGAAGCTATAAAAAATTTAAAAAATTCTTTATGAAAGCTATTAATGATTATTATTTTTAATCATGACCTCTCAAACTAGTCTAAGACACTGAATCTTATCACATAGGGTTTCTAAGCCAACTAAGCCTACTAACCTAGAGTTCTTAAAATAACTATTCTTCTTCAATATCATGGTGAAATCTTGGTTATTTATTCTCAATATCATCATCAATATCCTATTTATACATTTTTTTATGAAAACACATGTCATGTCCCCTTTTTCGTGGACATTGATAGACTTGATGATTAGCCTATTATGCGACCTTCGTAGGCTAATAGGATAGATAGAGGGTCATGATGGAGATTGGCTTGGCTTTGGTTTGTAGAATTCCTATAGTTGGCTTTCATTCAAGTTATTTTAGACACATTTGGCCTGAGCTCCTATTATTTAGGGATATTTGACATGTATCGGAGCGCCTTTATTTTGGTATGGTCATGTGCGGAATCACTCCTAGGTTCACCAGCTTCGAACGGTTTGAGGATCCGACATGTATTGAAGGAGATATTAATATTTGATTGATTTAATCAAATATTAATTATTTAGCCTATTTTTAATTAGAAACCCTTATTCTAATTTAAGAAACCCTAATTAGGGCAAGCATATCTTTTGAGGGTATAAGGGTTTCTCATGGAGGCCATTATTGATTAGCCATTGATTATTGATTATTGATTTTGAAGAATTCTTCTGTGAAGACTGAGCCAAGGGTTCTAGGATTCCATTGCAATGTAGAACGTCAACTCTTCATTATGTGTGATTTAGAGGCTGTGAGATATCACCTGATTTATTGCCAAATTGAGAGATAACTTCATACAGAAGTTATCACAGAGGTATACAGATTTGAGAGATAGCTTCACACAGAAGTTATCACAGTATTTTAGGTATTTCTTTATTTAGTTTTTGATCTAATAAGTTATACATATATAGATCTTTTGTATTAGAATCATATATTCTTGAGATTAGGTGGTTCAGCTATCAGGGATTGAAAATAGATAGGTTGTGCTTAATTGGTAGCCGTACTAAGTCCGTACTGGTCCGTACAGATCTGCTCAGACACCAACCTTGGCAGACAGAGATCCCCAGTGACCGACATCAGTCGACTGAAGACCGATATCAGTAGAGAAGGACCTATAGTGACCGATGTTGGCAGAATATCGACCGACACCGGTGACGGTGTGTCCCACACAGTAGGCTGAGACTTCCAGATTTAGGGTCAATCTCCAGATTTACAAAAGCCTAGGGTTTCAAGATAGAATATTTCATGTTATTTTATTTGTATGACAGAGACTCAATTGTGTAATCGTCTAGAAGAACAAGTGATAAAATCTTTGATTTGCTATTGAGAGATTATATTGTGATTTATTTATTCATATTTAAAATTATTTTGGCAAAAAGTGTATCTTTGTTCAGAACTATTGTATTTCTATATTCCCTATTTGAAGGGGATATTACAGTGGTATCAAAGCTTTTGCTTAGAAAAAGGAGCCCCTAAGTAAGGGACATTACAGTGGTATCAGAGCTGTCTTAGAAAAAAAGGAGCCCCTAAGTAAGGGACATTATAGTGGTATCAGAGCCAAATTCCTGCCAACCTATTGGGCACATCCAAACCAATGTCTTGCCATCCTGTTGGGTAGTTTGGGTAGGTTGAATCAGTGAAGTATCCATGATGACTTCATATACTTAGAAATAGTGGGACAAGGATATGGGGAAGCTGAAGCAAAGTTTTAAACAGTTGGATCAAACCCATAGGAGGATGAAAGAAATTTTTTCATACCCCACATTCAAAGACAAATCCACATGGTAGATGACAACGAATGAGGAGTGGGAGTTAGTACCACCTCAATTTCGGGAGTTGTTGCCTTTTGATCACTTTGTTAAGCTAAGGAGAGAGCACTACAGATCACTTAGATGGGGCAACAACATGTCCCCTGATTATTATGAGATAAGAGATAGTGAAGATGAGGATGAGTCCGATGCTTGCACTCAGAGTGTAGAGGTGTGCTCAGATGTTAGTGCACTGGGGGTTGATGATCTCTCAGCTATGGCAGAGATTGTAGAAGAGTCTTAGGATTTGATTATTGTAGATGACACTCAGGAGAATGCAGTGGACAGTTTTGGGGACTTAGTTTCACTAGTAGTTTCCTTCAATACGGAGGAGTTAGATAGTGATGCTATAGTTGTTGATACTCTGTATGTTGATATGAGATTTGGAGTTGATTCACAGAGTATGGATGGTAGTACTCCAGAGATAAGTGATTTTGAGTCTATGGACCATGCATCAGAGGAGGATTGTAGGAGACAGTCTAGCCAGTGCCACCATGTGTCTAGTCAGCTGAGAGTTAGCGAGCGAGACATTGCTACCACTTGCAAGCATTTCAATGCTGCTCATCAGTTGTTAGAAATTTATGGATGGGGTTCTCCTACTAGCATTAAGTAGGGAGGTAGTTATTTTTCCTTGATAGAGATCCACTCTTTATGGGAGGCTATCCAGATTTTGAGATAGGATTATATGCAGTTGGTAGCTAACAGAGATTATCTTATCGAGTGGGGCAGCACAACATATGATGCATTACTGGTCAAGGAAGATAAGGTGAGTGAGCTTACTCAGCAGCTCAAGGTGACTTCTGAGATTCTTGAGAGTACACAGTTGGCTTATGAGGAGTCACAATTTCATTTGGCTGAGATGACCATAGAGTTAGAGCATTTACGGTCTTCACCAGCCCCAGACCCAGTTCATTTATATATTGAGGTGGTTGGTGGTGAGTACATTCTTGCAGTTGTTGCTAAGGAGCATGTTGTTGATGCTGACACATATGTTCAAGATTTGGGAGTACTTGATTCTGATGAGTTTGAGATACCAGTGGAGTTGAGACTCCAGATTGATTCTTCTCACACATATGATAGTGTGGTACCGTTCGCTATGCCACATTTACAGAGGGATCAGTTATGGGATGGATTGACACCATCTTTTGTAGATGGAATTCACAGTTGCCAATCACATAGCCTACAATGTCGACACATCCAGGGCAATTGTGATTTTAGAGATTAGTTGAGTTACATTCACCAGTTTGATTGTGGATTCTTCTTTATTCTACTTCTGATGATATTGTAGGTACTTGCGTTGATTTACAACAGTGTAGAGCATAACTACATTTGGGATCCAGGTGGATCGAGTGGTTCATTATTTTGAGATTGCTTGGGGACAAGCAATTTTTGGAGGGGCGGATTGTCATGTCCCCTTTTTCATGGACATTGATAGACTTGATGATTATCCTATTATACGACCTTCTTAGGCTAATAGGATGGATAGAGGGTCATGATGGAGATTGGCTTGGCTTTGGTTTGCAAAATTCCTATAGTTGGCTTTCATTTAGGTTATTTCAAACACATTTGGCCTGAGCTCCTATTATTTATGGATATTTGACATGCAGCGAAGCACCTTTATTTTGGTATGGTCATGAGCGGAATCACTCCCAGGTTCACCAGCTTCAAACGGTTCGAGGATCTGACATGTATTGAGGGAGATATTAATATTTGATTGATTTAATAAAATATTAATTATTTAGCCTATTTTTAATTAGAAACCCTAATTCTAATTTAAGAAACCCTAATTAGGGCAAGCATATCTTTTGAGGGTATAAGGTTTCTCATGGAGGCCATTATTGATTAGCCATTGATTATTGATTATTGATTTTGAAGAATTCTTCTGTGAAGACTGAGCCAAGGGTTCCAGGATTGCATTACAGTGGAGAATGTCAACTCTTCATTGTGTGCGATTTAGAGGTTGTGAGATATTAGCTAATTTATTGCCAAATTGAGATATAGCTTCATACAAAAGTTATCATAGAGGTATACAGATTTGAGAGATAGCTTCACACAGAAGTTATCACAGTATTTCAAGTATTTCTTTATTTAGTTTTTAATCCAATAAGTTATACAGATATAGATCTTCTGTATTATAATCATATATTCTTGAGATTAGGTGGTTCAGATATCAAGGGTTGAAAACAGATACGTTGTGCTTAATTGGCAGCTGTATTAAGTCTGTATAGGTCCATACAGATCTGCTCAGACACCAACCTCGATAGACAGAGATCCCCAGTGACCGACATCAGCTGACTGAAGACCGACGTCGGTAGAGAAGGACATACAGTGACCGATGTAGATAGAATATCGACCAATGCCAGTGACTGTGTGTCCCACATAGTAGGCTGAGACTTCTAGATTCAGGGTTAATCTCCAAATTTGCAAAAGCCTAGGGTTTCAAGATAGAATATTTCACATTATATTATTTGTATGACAGAGACTCAATTGTGTAATCTTCTAGAAGAACAAGTGATAAAATCTTTGATTTGCTATTGAGAGATTATATTGTGATTTATTTATTCATATTTAAAATTATTTTGGAAAAAAGTGTATCTTTGTTCAGAAATATTGTATTTCTATATTCCCTATTTTAAGGGGATATTGCAACACACTCCATACTTGGTTATGAGGTAGGCTTTTAGGTTCATACTCAGTTGTGCCTAGTTAACTGTCTGTGCATATAGGGTAGTTGAATCATCCAAAAGAGATCCTTTTCCTAGAAAAATCCATGAACTTGTGTTCACTTTTATAAATCTCCATGAATATTAATACCTTCAATTGGGTCAAAATAACCTTCAATATCTCTACTAATTCTCACTTAGGCTTAGAGACTTAATTACCCTTGAAATAGGCCTATTTATGCTTTGTGAGGTTATTGATTGTGTTTCATGGGTTGGATACCTTGAAATCACACCAATGTTGAGAAGTGTTTTCATCAATGTCAAGTTTGATGTCACCGATGTAAAATGTGAAAGGTAGAGAGAGAATTTGAAGGCAACCTAGTGATTATTCTATTGGTTATTATCAAGGTTGTTGTAGTGGTGTTATAGTTTTATCTGATGAATGTTACTATTTAATATCATCATTTAGGTGAGCATTTTGAGTACTAATATTTGAGTACAAGGTGTCTTGAGAAGCCTAGTCATAAAAATCATAGTCATATCATGAGCATGTGCATGGTGAGCATGAAAAGGTATGTATAGAGGTATGACATTATTTGAGTAGAATTTAAGGCATGTGATCAAGGTATATAAGCATCAAAGAGTGTTTTAATATAATTTTTAAAGCTTCAAGTGCTTGAGAAGCCTTGTCATGGCACTACTCATAACTTGTAAAGTCCTAGTGAGAAGGTTTGTGCATGGTGTCTTGGTGAGATGGATGAAAACAATAATTAATGGATGTATAAGGTTGATTAAGCATGCATATGAGGAATAATATCACTCATTAGGTTCTCAAGGTGAACCTATAGGGTTAGGATATATAGACCTAGTATGAAACTAGACCACTTCTACACCCTTTTTAGCCTAATGAGGCATCATGATCTATTTTCAAGGAATATGTAGGATGTTTGACATTTTTGAAATTATTAGATGTTGTGTGAGCATGTAAGTGAGGTGGAGAGCACATGGAAATATTCATGAAGGTTAATTTTAAGGCCTAATGTGATTTTAGGTTAAGGTCTAGAGAGATGGTGGACAAATGAGGTATGAGATTTAGATTTTAAGATAAGAATAAGAATGTGAAAATATTTAGGTGTGTGATAGATTATCCTAGGTGTGTTTACCAAGTCTGAGCTCAAATTTTTAAGGCTTAGGCTTGAAAAAGAGTTTTAAGGTATCTCAAGTGCACAGAATGAAGGATTCTCAACATAAGAAGGAATTTCAGTTATTCATTGACATTTATAACCTCTACATGTGAACCTAATTTGCTAAGGAGAGATGGGTAATGGTCCTAGATAATATATTCTAACATTAGTTTTGGAAATGAGGGACAATTGTTTATAAACAATAATAAACACCATAAATAATGTTAACCCTCTCTAAAACCCTAACAATGACCTAATGTGAAAGATATTGATAAAAATAACATATAATGGTATAAAATGACTAGAAAAAATATTAGATTTTATATTCACCTCTCCCAGGCATTTTTAGTTATGATTAGTTTTTTAGGTGTCTGAGTAGACCCTATAAAAAAGTTTTTAATTTCTTGGAAATTCATTGTAGCAGTCAAAGTTAACCAAGTCAAAAAATTCACTAATAGATGGATGAAAACAATTTAGAGTTTTATATTGTTTCCATGGTGGTTTTTAGACAATTTCTATCCCCTAGGGGTGATAAACTGGTCATCCAAGTTGACCAGTTGCTAATAGACCTAATGGTGAAAATAGTGAGAAAGACAAGCAACAGTGAGAAGATGTTTAGGGATGTGTTATCATGGAATAGGAATGAATCCAAGTGCATGGATACATTTTTGAATACTTTTAATACATGTTCATGTTGAATATAATTTTTGGAGGTTAATGGATATGATGAAAATGTTTCTCATAAGTTGACCTTTCTGGCTCAGATGAGATAATGAGATACAAAGGTTCTAAGATTGGTTTGCAAGACCAATATTGATATTTTACCATATATATATATATATATATATATATATATATGACCTTCAATCACTTGTATGACCATTTATATAGAATAATGATGAATTTGAATGATCTTATGAAATAATTATACCATATATATATATATATATATATATATATATATATATATATATATATATATATATATATATATATATATATATATGGTATAATTATTTCATAAGATCATTCAAATTCATCATTATTCTATATAAATGGTCATACAAGTGATTGAAGGTCATTGTCACCATGATTGTGCTTTAAGGTAAACTAGCAGTTCTAGGTAAGCAAGTTGTAGTGATGAGTTTGAGACTATATGACCTGAGTTAAAGAATATAATTAACATGATGTTATTTATTGTAAAATATATGTCCTATACATGTTTTTTATAATTTTTTATATTTAGTAAAAGTTATTGAAATATTCAAACCAAAATGGGTTGACTATTTTAGGTTTGACTGTGTATTGAAGACAATAAATTGGTATGTAAGACCAATAATTTCCATTATAATTTATGATATTTTTGTTTTAGTATGTTATAAGTATGTTTTAAGATCATTTTAATGCATTTTAATTCCTTTATTATGTCACTTTATTTTTCATAAGTTCAAGTTTCCATGATTGTGTTTTGAGACTAGTTGGTAGTTTAGAGTGAGCATTTTGCAAAAAAGAGTTTGAGCCTGTATACCTTGAATTATTAAGTTTGAAGCATATGGTGATGACCCTGAGGTCATGTAGATTTTTTTATGTGATTTTTTTCATGGTTTTTATAAATATTTTTTTTATTCTTTAGTTGTTTAAGATAGACTTTATGTGTATGAGAAGGCCTAATTGTGAACAATACAAATGGTGTGCTTCAAGTAGTAATTGGAGATAAAATGTTTTATGGAGCCTAGATGAGATTATAAGAGGTATATTTTAGTGGAATATTATATTTTCCTATAATTTGAGGTGTTTTAATGTGTTCCAAGGAAGGCAAAATGTAATGTGTCCTAGAGTAGACCTAAAGGGATTAGGTCTCCATGAGACTTAAAGATGAAATTAGGACTAATGAAGGTATACCAATCCTAAAGAAACTAAAATAAAGTTTGATTTTTATTTATGAGATGTAATAAGATATATCCCATGTATTACTTAAGAGGGTAAGGTTTTTTGGATGACCAAAAAGGATATGAACAAAATACTTGTATAAATACAAGGCAATTTTAGGCCTATTTGGGTGTGAAGAGAGCAAGCTAGTAAAAAACACATTGTAGAGTAGAAGGAGTTCTCATATAACATAATATGATTATATAGGTTTTATTATTAATATTATATATATATATATTAAGATCGAGGTCATATGACCTAATTAGTCTTGAATAGACCTAATTAAGCAAAGAGACCTAGAAGGTAGTTTGAGAGGGTTAAGAGTGTGAAGAGATAAAGGGGTGGTCATCATCAGTTGGTTGAGAAATAAAGTGTCTTAAAGGTGATAAAATAATTTTTGTGGTTTATTTGTTTTTGAGTCATCTATAGGTTTGGTTCCTCCTTACAAGTTTATGCTTGTTAAATCCTAGTTGAGTTGGTGCTTAGCTAGTTGGGGTTGGTGTGCTCCATGTGAAGTTGGTGCTTTACTATATTTTGTGTTTATCTTATAGGAATGTAGTAAATTTTTAAATATCAATGGGATTTCTTCCCCTTGATGGTTTCCCACATATGTGATGTATTCATGTGTTTCTAACTTATGTGGATATATGTTTATGATTGTTAGATATATGTGCTTGATTGAATTATTCATGATTGTTTAAGTGAAATTGATGATACATTTTTAATGACTAATTCAACCCCTTCTCAGTCATTTTTCTTCCAATATTTGGTATTGTATCCTATTCCATTAAATTAGGTTTAAATTCCTAAAGGAGATCCTAGAAGTAAGGATGGTTAGTCATCAAGCTCAAGGTGGTTTCTCCACTAGTAAAGATCTGTTATTCAATGGATCTAATTATACCTTTTTGAACATAAATATTAAGATATATTTGATGTGTCTAGGTCATTATATTTTTTAATCAGTTGTGGATAGATATAGTTCTCCTCTTATTACACTAACTGATGCAATAGGTAAGAAGGCTAGTGAAAATAACTCCAAGGCAATGAATGTCATTCTTTGTGTCCTATCAGAGGTATAACTTGTGAAAGTGATACACTACATATCATCCAAATAGATATGGTACACATTTTGGACTATGTATGAAAGATACACCAAGGTGAATATAGCCAAGTTTAAAACCCACCAGAGATAGTTTGAAGTTTTTAAGATGAATGAATATGAAACAATTATATTTTACCTATTTATGGTTGATGAAGTTTTCAATGTCATTAGAGGATTAGGAGAAGAAGTGAAAGAATATAAATTTGTTCAAAAGGTATTGAGATCACTTAATCCTAAGTTTGATTCTAAGGTATTTGTAGTAGAAGATATGAAATATTTGGACAAGATTGAAATGGATGGGCTTCAAGGCATATTGACAACCTATGAGATAAGAACAAATGAAGGAAAAATCCCAAGAAGGAAGAAACTTTCAAAGTTAAAAAGAAGTCAAAAGACAAAAAGGTCAAGAATGAGGAATGTTCAGATGTTGATGATGATGAAATAATAGCCATATTTCTAGGAAGTTGAGGTTTGGATCTATTCAGTACAAGGGTAAGTTGCCTTTCAAATGTTTCAACTATGGTAAGATTGGTCACTTTTCATCTAAGTGTCCAAACAAGGATAAGGTTGAGCACAATGAAAAACATGATGAACATCATGGAGATGATAGGAAAATATATAACCCTGATAAGAATAAGAAATATTTTAGGAAGTATGAAGGTAAGAAAGGTTCATTCAAGAATAAGAAAAGTTTTGACACCAAAGAAGATAATAAATCATATGATGTAAGTGATACAAGTGCATCTGATAGTGATGATGGCATTAATAAACCTAAACATGAAAATAATGAAACCTTATTCATGGCCATAGAAATAGATAATGAGGGTTGATCAAATGGGAAAGGACTTATGGTTGATGTATAATCAAATGAATAAAAATATGAAGTAAAATTTGAGGTAGAATTGGTGAGTGCTCTATAGAAATTGAATTATCAAAGAAGAAATAATAAAAAAACTAAGATCATTAATTAAATATTATGAGGATAAGATTAGCTTATTTGAAGAGAGACTGAGTAACACTTCCAAGGAGTATGATGATATCATCAATCAAATTAAATAATAGATGGAGATAGTTAATATAAGCCTAAATTATAAAGAGCAGGAATGCACCATGTATGAAACTAAAGTAGAATATCTTAAAGCTAAGTTGGATCAAACATCTAGCAAGTTGAAGACCTTTGTGAAGTTTGAAAAGAGTACTTATGCTCTAGATAGTATCTTGAGTATTCAAAAGTCTATAAGTGATAAGACAGGTCTTGGTTTCAAAGAAGACCAAAAGGTGGTATCTCAATTCAAGGAGAAGGCTATTAAAGACAAAAAGGTCAACATGAAAAGACCTATAAAATAGCCTAATGCTATGAGGTATGTTAATTCATTTAATGGTTACTATTTTGTATGCAGTTGGTTTGGTCATAGAGAAAAAGAGTGTAGAAGACCCTCTAAGAATGAGTACTCATATGAATATGGAAGGAGTCATAGTTCACATCAATTATGAGGTATGTATAAGGTTGTTTACTATATATTTCATAATATGGGACACATTACAAGATTATACCCTCATAGAGTTATAAGGTCATTAAGTTAAAATAAGAGGTTTGAAGCTCTTAGAGTGAAAGAGAGAATGAAAATGAATGTCTAGAAACCAAATATAGTAAAGGTTATTCATGATAAATCTACAAGCTTAAATGGACTATTTGTTATAGTATAACATACATCAAATGAGAAAAAAAATCAAGAATGTCTATTATCAACACATATTGATGATAAAATGGTTGATGTAGATGTCAAGACTATAGTGTCAATCAAGCCTAAAAGGATACCAAATGATATTAAGTATTGTGAGAGTATGGAGATCTAATAATCTCTTAAACTTGTGTTTTTTTAGTTCTCTATGGAAAGAGGTAGCTCCATTAAGCTTCATGGGGTCACTATTTAGTTAGCAAAAGCATGGTAGATGCTTAGTTTTAGGGGGGGGGATATATTTAGGTTGTTGGCTGATCTTGCTCTATGTTGATAAGTGGTATTTTAATCTAATTTAATTTGAAGGAGGTGTGCATGGATTAATTGGGAGCATGTTACCTTAATTATTCATAATATCTATGTTGAACTTTTATTACAAAGAAGGTATGATTCTGTACAAGACCTTTATCATTAATGTCAAAGGGGGGAAATTTTGAAGATGGGATATGAGAGTGATCAGACTGAATAATGTTTTTACATAAATTACAAAGGTGGGGTTTGTTAAGAAGTTTTATCATTGATGTCAAGGTTGATGTCTTTGATGTCAAATGTGCAAGTCAAAGAAAGAATTTGAAGGTAACCTAATGATCATTATATTGGTTATTGTCAAGGTTCTTATAGTGGTGTGATAATTTTGTCTAATGAATGTTCTTATTTGATATCATCTTTTAGGTAATCATGTTTGAGTACTAGTATTTGAGTACAAGGTGTCTTGGGAAGCCTAGTCATAACAAGCATAGTCATATCATGAGTATGTACATGATAAGCATGAAAAGGTATGTACAGAGGTATGAAATTATTTTAGGATCATGTAAGGCATGCTATAAAGGTATAAAAGCATCAAATATTATTTAAAGACCAATTTTCAAGCTTCAAGTGCTTGAGAAGCCTAGTCATGGTACTAATCATAACTTATAAAGTCCTAGTGAGAAGGTTTGAACATGGTGGCTTAGTGATATGGATTTAAAAATTCATGAATGGATGTATAAGGTTTATTTATCATAAATATGAGGCATTATATCACTCATTAGAGTCTCAAGGTGAGCCTACATGGGTAATACTTATAGACCTAGTATGTAAATAGAACACTTCTAGACCCTGGTTGGCCTAATGAGGCATCATGATCTATTTTCAAGGAATATAAAATATTTTTGACATTTTTTTAGAATGTGAGATGTTGTGTGAGAATTTAAGTGAGGTGGAGAGAACATGGAAAGAGTCATGAAGGTCAATTTCAAGGCCTAATGTGATTTACAGGTCAAGGTATAGAGAGTAAAGAGAGATATGGTAGCCAAATGAGGTATGGGATTTAGATTTTAAGATAATAATGAGCATGCGAGAATTTTTAGGGGTGTGATAGATTATCCCAAATTTTTTTTACCAAGTTTTAGGTCAAATTTTGAAGGTTTAGGCTTGAACAAGTATTTTAAGGTCTTTCAAGTACACAAAATGAAGGATTCTCAACCTAAGGACTTTTAGGTGTTTATTGGCATGTGTAACCTCTACATGGGAACTTGAGATATTAAAGAGAGATGAGTAAGGGTCCTAGATAAGATCTTTAGGCATTAGTTTTGGAAATTAGGGGTAGTCTTTTATGAATAATCATTAACACTAGAAATAATGTTAACCCTCTCTAAAACCCTAATAATGACCTAATGTGAAAGATGTTAATAAAAATAGCCAAAAATGGTCTCAAATGACTAGATAAACTATTATGTATTGTATTTAATTATCCCAACCATCTCCATGTGTGATTGTTTTTTTAGGCATGTGAGTAGACCCTACATGAAAGTGCTAGTTTCTTAGAAATTTATTGTAACAATCAGAGTTGACCAAGTCAAAGTTGATAAATGGATGTAGTATAAAAATTTATACTTTTAATTTATATTTGTGGTGGTTTTTGGACAAGTTATAACCCTAATGGGTGATAAATTTATCATCCAAGTTGACCAATCATTAATAGACCTAATGGTGAAAATAGTAATAAACACAAGTAACAGTGATAAGATGTAGGGATGTGTTATCATGGAATAGGGATGAATGCAAGTGAATTCATATAGTTTTAAATAGTTTTAAGACATGTTAATTTTGGATATAATTTTTTGAGTTTAGTGGATATTATGAAAATGTTGCTCATAAGTTGACTTGTCTAGTTTGGATGAGATAGTGAGATACAATGACTTTGAGATTAGTCTGCAAGACCAATTTTTTTATTTGACCATATTATATTACTATATGATAATGATATAATTATATCATAATATCATCCAAATGAATCAATATTCTATATAAATTTTCATACAAGTGATTGAATTTCATAATCACCTTGACTATGCTTTAAGGTAAACTCATAGTTCTGGGTAAGCAAGTTGTAGTGATGAGTATGTGACTCTATGCCCTGACTTGAAGCATATAATTCCAATGTTGTTTTTAATTTGGAAATATATGTCCTATAAATTTTTTTTAATAATTTTTTAGATTTAGTACAAGTGATTGAAATATTGAAGCCAAAATGGGCTGACTATTTTAGGTTTGACTATGTGTACTGAAGATAACAAATTGGTCTACAAGACCAATAATTGACATTAGATATTATGATATTTTCTTGGATAATATTATAAATATATTTTAGTTTCATTTTAATGAATTTAAATTCATTAATTATTTTATTTTATGTGTCAAAATTTTAAGTTTCCATGATTATGTTTTGAGACTAGTTGGCAGTTTAGAGTGAGAATTTTGTAGAAAAGAGTTTGAGCATGTATACCCTAAGTTGTGAAGTCGAGAATATTTTAATGACCTTGAGATCATGTATCTTATTTATATGATATTTTTTTTCCATTTTTTGGTAAAATTTGTGTTTATGCTTCAGTTATTCTAGACAAACTTTCTGTGTATAAGAATGCCTAATTGTGAACAGTTTAAATGGTGTGCTTCAAGTAGTGGTTGAAGATAAAATGTGTTATGGAGCCTAAAAGAGCTTAGAATAGGTATATTTTAGTTTCATATGATATTTTTATTCCATGTTAGGGTTTTTAATTTGTTCTAAGGAAGGAAAAGTGTAATGTGTCCTAGAGTAGACCTAATGGGATTAGGTCTCCATGAGGCCTAAAGATGAAATGAGGCCTAATGAAGGTATGTTAGTCCTAAAGGGACTCAAAAAACATTTTATTCATTTTTATGATATATCATAATATATATTTCATGGATGAACTAAGTGGGTAAGGGTCTTTGGGAAACCAAGAAGGATAACAAAAGACTTGTATAAATACAAGGTAGTTTTAGGCCTATTTGGGTGTGAAGAGAGCAATAGAATAAAAATAACATATAGTAGAGAAGAAGGAGGTATTATTTACCATCATATGAGTATATAGGTTCCATGATGAATATTTTATAAAGGTTATATATATGAGGATCAAGTTCATATGATCTAATCAGTCTTGAAGAGACCTAATTGAGCGATGAGATCTAGAAGGTAGTTTGAGAGGGCTAAGAGTGTGAAGCGTTGGAGGGGTGGTCATCATTAGTTGGTTGAGAAACAAAGTGTATTGAAGGTGATAAAATAATTTAGGTGGATGATTTGGTTTTGAGTCAACTAGGGGGTGGTTCCTCCTTGTAAGTTGGTGTTTGTTAAAGCTTAGCTAAGTTGGTGCTTAAATAGTTGGTGTTGGTGCTCCATGTGAAGTTGGTGCTTCACTAAATTTGGTGTTTGTATTATAGGACTATAGTCAATTTGCATATATCAGTGTGTTTTCTTCCCATTAAGGTTTTCCCAAATATTTTATGTGTTCATGTGTTTCTTGATTATGTGGATAGGTGATTATTATTGCTAGATGTATGTGCTTGATTGAATGGTTCATGATTGTTTAAGTGAAATTGATGAGAAATTTTTGAAGACTGATTCATCCCCCCTGTTAGGAATTTTTATTCTAACAACCACTGATCCTCTCAAAATATCATAGGATTACTTGAGTTTTTCAATTAGGTTCAATCCCCTTTCTCATACATGTTATACCCTTTCTTGTTATATGATCCTTACCTCACTGATTTCAGTCATAGTTGTAGGTTTGTATGAGTGTATAAGGACTATGTGTAAGAGGTTTAAGTTCTCTCCTTTTCCACATGTTTTAATCACATATAAAATATTGAGACAAACATCATGTATGTATGGTTTACAGGGTTTGAAAACTCTTAGATTTGTTTTCAAACCACCTCTCTCTCAACTACCATCTATATAACAATACTATGTACATCTGTAGGAGAGAACAGAACTATCAATTCAACCTCATGGCCATCTTACTATAAGTAGATTATGATATACTCAAATTATTGTAATACTATCTGAATATATCATGAATTCAAATTTCCATGCTAAAGCTTTGCCTTTTATGTTAGAAGATATAGACTTTAGTTCCAAATAATGACCTATAGGCTTAGGGCCTCTAGGTACCCATTAAAGTGTGTAGGATACAAGGAGCCAATTTTTACACTTTTTCTCTTTAAATATTGACAAATTAATACACATACTTATGTCATTTATTTATCATGTACATATAGGGCATAAGACAAACATATGATTGCTAACTCAATATATACTAGTTTTAGGTGAACTTTTAGTGATTTATATGGACTGAGGGGATTGTCACTCTGCCTTCATTGGATTACTAATCCCTATTGGTAACCATCTAAATCATCTTCATACCTTGAATATTAATATCAAAACTCTCCTATGATCTCTTTGAACTAATATTCAAGAAGTTCATGTCACATAAAGGCTTTATTGTGTTCTTCTTTCCTTATATTTAGTTGTAGGTTTCATTAGAGTGTTTGATTGTGCAATAGGTCTTAAAACTAGTCCTTACACTTGAAATTATTGTTTAAATTATCCAAACCTTTGGGAAGGGTTAAATCCATTATCCATAGAGTCTTCCATCACATTGAGATACTTCCAGCCATATTATACTTTCTCTCATCCATACAACAATACTATAGGTGGGATTTTTTCATTGTTAACTTAGTATATTGTCTTCTTTTCTTGACTGCTCAAGTGGTCTAGTTAATTATCAAGGTTTTTCTCTTATTTTCATATATCTCAGGAGTTGAAACTTCATGTTTAAGGTGTTATTTATTTTTTTTGAGTTTTTCCATGGTCTAAATGAGACCTATAGGCTTGAGGCCTATAGGTTACTTTTGGACTATTTAGGGCTACCAACCAACTTTTGGGTCTTTTAACCTTTCAATTCTATCAAGCCACTTCCATAAATTTAATTATAAATATGACTTGGCCTTTCTATGTTACCCTTAAATGGTATTCAAGGTCTCAAAAAACATATTATTACCTCAACTCACCTTCAAGCCACTGTATGAACTGAATGCATAATCAAACAATACAAGAGGTATGTGAGTGGAGATTTAGAGCAAGTAGTTAATTTTGAGAAACTTGGTGATAATGATGAGGTGATTATAATCAATTTAATGCATGGATATATTAATTATTACTCTTTATGACTCTTTATTATCCTTAAACACTCTTACAAATTGTACTACTATATACATAGTCACTTGTGATCTTCATTGAAAGTATACATTAGAATACCATATTGAACTTATTATGCATCAAATATTTAAATTTGATCTCAAAAAATTTATTAAAATATTATCTCAATAAGTTTAAATTATGGTATTTTACTTGTATTTAACTAAATTGGAACTTCAAAACTCCATTAGACTGTTCACACATAGACTAGGTCTCTAAAGCAAGTACACTTGAAGGGCATGGACAAAGAGACACATATTTAGATAAAATATCATGGAATACATGAAAATTTGATACATTATATGAATAATTAATCATTATAATCCTATAAATATGACCATTATAAATATAAAACAAAGACTTGTAGCATAATCTATTGAAATAGTCTATACACCAAGGCCTTCTCTCTCCAAGTGAAAGTAACTCATAGGGATGAATTGATTGATGAAAACAACACGAAAGGTATATTAATGGCATTTATAAAACAACCTAAAAATAATTATCTTTCATCAAATTTTGATATTGAGAAATAGGTGCAAGAACAAACCCCTCTTAGATGAATAGGCCATAGTGACCTACTATCATTCTTAGTGATTGTCCATAAATAAGAGGATAAAAATATGAACAACATGAAATTTATTTAAATATTACTAGGAACCATACCAATTTAAAAAATTTAGATCCTAACTCTCTCTCTTCTTTTCATACTGAGCACTTGAATATTGCTCTTCTAGAGCTACCAAGGAGGTCGATATAAGAGATAAAATGTTTTTTTTTTCATTTTAAGACATTAAAACTATTAAAAATCACTTTTTTGACCTTATCATGGACAAATAATGTTTTTAATATTATTTATTCTCAATTTCACTTGAATATCTATATGGGTAACCTCAAAATAGGCTTTTTTGGCACTAAAACTACAAGAATCACTTGAGAAGTCTGATGAAACTAATGTAAAATGTATCCAATGGATCTTATCATGCATTAATAAGTACATAATGTCCTAAAAATCAATTTTTTTGGTTATATGGGTTGGAATTTGGCTTTGGGAGGGTAAATTACCAACATGAACACCATTGGGAATTTCATATTTAGAATATGTATACACAATATTTTCAAAGTTTATTAATTATTGATGCTTTCTCTATTTTAGGAACCTTTTGAGTCTCAATATTTATGAGATCTCACCTTAAAGGGTGTACTATGAAAGTGGTGGGTAGACCATTAATTATTCACAAGTTATTATCCCCTACACTACCACTTAATATATACATGATCATCTCCTATACAAATCCCTAAGCTTTTATTCCTCCCTTACACACTCCTCCAAGAAATTCACTACCTTATTCAATCCTTATCTAAGATAAAAACTCTTTTTGATGTTGACCAAACAATATTAGCCTAAGCCAAACCTCTATTTAAATAAATATTAGTATGTTATAGGTCTCAGTCGATCTTGTCTAACACAAACTAGGACATAACTTGATTTTATCAATTGATTATACAAGGTCAAATTGGGCTGACCCTATCAACTAAAATTTTAGAAAGGTTTAGGTTTGGATCCATCTATATATACACATCCATTTTTTCCATTTAAGAGAAAAAGAATAAAAATAATATTATATTACACATCTGCTTAACCACTATTCTACTTGAGGAAAATTACTTAGGGTTCCAATACTTATTTTGGATATATAGATCTTATCTTATGGAGAAGTCTTGGATATATAGATAAGTTTTATATCTTAGAGATGACTTATCCTTGTTATCTTTACATACCATAATAACCTCTTGCAAATAACCTTGGCCAAGGGAGAGATTAAGGCTCGATTGGTTCATCTTCAAAGGTAAGTATTCTTAACTATGTTCCTCTTTTATTAAAGTAGATATATTTTCATTTTTACTTCTCTCCCATGTATTAGGATTTCATTTACATTGGCTTAAGTATAGATATTCTATGCATGTTTAATTTTTATGTTTATTACCCCCACTTTGTGTCACAATATTTGGTGAGAATTGTATTAGGTTTTACTTTACTTTGAATTTACTTTGTAAACATGAAAACATAGGACCTAGCTAGGGTTATTACATGGTGTTGCTTGACTAGAGGATTTGGAATCATCTCTAGAAATGTTATTGTGATAAGATACCCCTTGGCTAGGTCTAATAGATCCATCTTGGTCATGATAACAAATATATCAACAAGTAGAAGTGTAAGTGTCATTTATCTTTCCTGAGCTAGGATTGATTTGTAAGATAGATGTATTTTATTTTGTATACATTCTGGTGAACCTGATGTGAATCAAAACCTTGTATGTTTTATTTCATGTATTTATTTTATTATCATATTATATATTTATATTTTTTTAGTATTGTATTAAACCTTTCATAGTCTAATAATTTGTGCATAGGTTTAAAAATAGTGACTCCAAAATGACTATGTTCTTTCTATGTAAGTTTTCTCCAATTATAGATGACTAGATCAATCAACTCCACATAGTTTTATTCTTTAGCTACATAATTGCATACATAGTCAACCAAGTCGACTCTATTCATAGTTCTCTTTTTTAGCATATAATTTTTTACGCATAGTCGACCTAGTTAACTATGTTTATAGATTATTTTTTAGAATATAAGTTTTGTAGACTTCTTAGATCCACTCAAATATCTTTGTAGAATATTAAAATTAGAACTTGAGAAACACAATGTAAAATTTTCAAACCAATCATCTTCAAAACTACCAAGGTTCATTCTTACCTTCTTTCTAATTTCTATTTTTTAGTTACAATCTTATTTTTCACAAGTTTACAATCTATAAAACTAAAACCCTATAATAATCTAGGTCAACTAGCTTGACACAGTTCTATAGCTTATCTTCTCTTTACAAGACATAATTATTTTGTTTAATTGTGTTCTTCTAGATATTAAATCTATAGAATAATAGTGATCATGTCGACTCTATTCTATATTGTTTGCATATAGTGTTGCCTGAATCAACTTTGTATTCTTCACATTCAAAGGAATTAACCTATTTTTCTATTAATTAATTCACTATTCATTTTAATTTCTTGCATGCTTAGAGTAAAAAACATATAATAATTAGGTGATTTTTGAATTTATCAATTTATTCACACTATTTTTATGTTTTTCACACACTTCTAAATCACTTTACATTAGAAATCATTAAACATTTTCTTCCCAAGGTCTACCTATTCGTATTTCATCAACAAGGTGGAATCCAACTTGGTTTTTTGGTCAAGTATAAACATGTGGTTGATGTTATATATTGGTAAATCACCTAACACAATTATCACTACATAATTGTGAAGTGATGGGATAAGACCTAATGCCAAGATAGTACCATCACCAATACATATCCCTTTTAGCCTAAACTACCTGAAACTATCTATATATTAATTTCCAGTTCCTTATTACAGCCAACTCTCTATCACATTAAATTCAAAAAAAATTGTAACTTAATAACATCTAGGAATGACCACTTAGTTATCATTTACATTCAAGTTTTGTTGTTTACTCTTTGATTATTATATTTTTTATTACAAAAATTACACTAGCCAACATTAGTGTAAGGTTTGTGTTGGGTGCTATAATTAGATTGAACACATTGATCTAATTACTTGTGTGCATCATTTTATTTGCTTATATATTATCTTAAAAAAAAATTCCCTATCTGAACATTGTCATCCCTATTGACACAGTCTCTTACAAATTGTTAGTCTTGTTTACTTTCAGTACATAGTCACCATGTCTAACTATGTATCTTTTTATTCTATTTAGTTTCTCCCTTTAGATTACATAGTCAACTTGTATAAGTGTGTATCTTTTCAACCTATTTTATTTCTTATCTTGCAATAGACAATTTACATGTTTGACTGTGTCCTTTATTCCCTATTCTATTTCTTATGTTATAGAGCACTATAAATTGATTCAATTATGTATCTTATCAACTAATCCTTATTTATATAAAAATTTTAATATCTTTCCTTCATCAATAATTTCTTTTTTTAGGATAATACATAGTTAAATCAGACAAACATGATGATTTTTACCAATGCTAATAGGTTTACCAAGACATAATTTGTGGCACCCACCTTGGATTAAATCAATGCCCATGTTAACACTTGCACTACCAGTTACAGGACTCATCCCCATTCATCCCTACTTAGTAATCATTTATTTTCTCTAGAATATGAGCATGATTTATAGTACACAAATAATATTCTTTTTTTCATAAATGAATTGCCTCAATATAGAGGAAAAGGCCCTTCAACCATTTATAGTATTATGATAGGCCCTCAAGTAGAAGAACCTCTTTCAACCTCCCCTAACTTATCTCACAAATTTGGGGGAACCAATTTATTTTAATCTCAACCTTTTCATTCTATTATGTCTCCTTCACACATCATGACATCTTCTTCTATGACTTATTCAACGTCCATGCCAAATATCTCTACTAAAATGGTAGGTTCAACTTCTAGTGGGCCTCTTTAAAATAAATGTTACCTTAACCATGATACTAGTGCATATTTTAATACCAATTTTAACCATGCTACTAGTGAATCTTTTACTACCAATTATTCTCATGCCACTAGTGAGGTGCATGATACTACTCAGAGTGTAACTCAAACCATTAATACTAATACTAACGCATCACATGTTGCACACACTAGTAAAATGTTTCCCAAACTAACCAAAACTTATTAAAAACACTTAATCAAATTCATACCTTTCAAACCAATACCAAAAATCAAATGATGTAAGTGCAAAACCATCTCATTATCTTCAAAATCAACATCAATAGGTTTCATGTGGAGTGGAAAATCTGAATTCCCTCCAACCCCCCTTAGGTATTCCCATGATAACCTTATCCCATAACACCCCTCATTAATAAAATAATTAAAAGTCTAAGAAACAAACCTCTTATACCTTAAATTTCTAATATTGACATAAGACGTATCTTACCCACCATCACCTATAATGGATCTACTCATCCCACATTGCCTTTAAAGACATTTGGTAACCTTTATAAATATTGGGACAAACTTAACACCTTTTCTACTACCAAAATATTAGATAAAACACTCTCAAGAGATGTCTTATATTGGTATAATAAATTAAAAACACATTCTATCACTAGCCTTGAATACTTGGTTAACTCATTAGTCCACTAATTTCACACTAGTGATCTTCTTGAGAACAACTTGGCCCACTTTATAAATTGTAAACAACTTGAAACTAAAATGGCACAAGATTTCATCAAATAATGGAAGAAATTATCTAACAAATATGAACATAATATGTTTGATGACAACCTATTCCACCTATTTGTTGGAAATATTGCCATTGATGTCAAAGGTCTAGTATTATTGGTGATAAAGGCCCCATTGCATTTAATGTTGTTTTTAATAAATATATCTTGAATAATATGAGTTAATATTTATTTAATATTAATGAATATGTTTCTGGTTGCATATGAGACAAAATAAGGGCCCATAGAGAAGTTGACAAGCCATGGGGTAAAGACAAAAGAAGGATGGGACACATTTTCCCATGAAGAGTCATCTTGGGGAATACCAAGAGTCACCAAGTGAAGACAAAAGAGTAAGGGCACAATTTCTCATGAAGGGACACTTTGAGGAATATGAAAAGTCACCAAAGATAAGGACAAAAGTGGGAATGACGTTTTTGATCATGAAGGGTCACCACATGACTTTTCAAAGGCTTGAATATGAAGGGTCATCCAAGATTGGTGCCATTTTCCATGAGAATTGAAGGGTCACAAAGGGGGAAGGCCAAAGGTCATTTGGAAATATATAAATAAATTCTTTAGTAGCCATTTGTAATATGAGAGATAGAGGTTGATTTGATATTGTAATATCTAGCTTAGAAGAGCAATTGTGAGAGATGAATATGATTTGCATTTGTTATATCTAGCTTAGAAGAAAAAAGGTGAGAGAGAGGAAGGAGATGTTGTATTGATATATCATTTGTTGAGATAGCAAAATTGAGAGATAGGTGTGTGGTATACACAAAGGGGTTGGTGCTCCTGTGGGTTGGTGCTCCTATGGGTTGGTGCTCACGAATAGTAGCTAGGTTGGTACTCGGCAAAGGGGTTTGAAGCTCCTGTGGGTTGGTGCTCAAAAATTGTAGCTAAGGTTGGTACTTGGCAAAGGGTTATGGTTCTATTGTGGGTTTGTTATCATGAGTATACTTGAGATTGTTCTCTTTGTTTTTTCCCACATTGGGTTTCCACATTATAACTGGTGTCTCTCTCTATCTTGTGTGATGTTTATTTTTTGAGTTTTATTGCATATCTTGAATGTTTGATTAAGTGGAATTTGATAAAGGGAAACTTTTATAAGATATATAATATACTGATTCACCCCCCCTCTTAGTATATTCTGTGCTTAACACTATTCACTAATGCTCTCTACCCTAGATTATAATATTGGGTAAGGACATTCTCTCCAAGAACTTTGGAAGAATCCCTTGACTAAGATAAGTGACAAGACTTCCTCATGTATCAATTTAAACCATATAAACATAAAATAAGCACTTATATGCTCATTAAAAACAAAATTAATCATGAACCTAATGATGGAATTATTAATACCTATGACACTATTCATAACATTTAAGTAATGGTTCCAAACAATGCTATGGAATATGGTCCCCCTCAAAACAACACTACTACTACATTTCCTCAACCCAATCACAATAATGCCCACAAACTATTATCCTTATCCAAGATTCAAAATCATCTTCAAATACCTCTACCATAATATATTGACCCCACTCATCCTATGAAATAATGGTATGATCCAAATAAATTTTATTGGTTTCATGTAATTTGGGGACACTCTCATGAGACTTTTAGATAATTATGTAATCTAGATATGGATTTTATTCTTGTTCCAAACTTTGATCATGAAACACATATTTAAAAGGATCAATAAAAATATGACATATTTTTTAAATCCCATGAAATGCACAACAAAAACAAATATTTAGACCAACCTAATACTCATCTTGTTATCTAAAAAGATCCTCTTTCCAACCATCATGATAACATCAACAATCCTAATCCTATAAATAATGTTTCAAGTGTTATAAACCTCACTACTAATGAATAAAACGTGGTTAATATGACTAACATGTGATGAGTAGTCACTTTTATTAACTCAAATACAACACCTACACATCCCACCCCTCAGCCATTCCATGTCATTCAAGATACTTCCCCATCCCATCTAATGGAATTGGGGAAAGAGGACATTGTAACCTTTTAAGAACCACTCTCAACAACACAACTTGATTTTACTTCTCACACCATCTCTACTCTTCCCCCAACATCCACATAATAAGACAACATTCCCCAAACATCCAAAAGTATTTCTTCAACCCAACCTCAAGAAATACCTCAACCAACCATCACACCACCTAAAGTCAATCCACCCATTTATAATCAACCCAAATCAACTACACTTTATCCTCACAAGTTCAATTACACTTACAACCCTCCTTCCTAAGACCTATTGTAACATTACATGCTTATATCTTGTAATCCTCCCATGTGTTATGATGAATCAACTTTCTCATATCCCATATCAAATAAATTTACTTGAATTAATGTGAACTTATACCCATAATCAAAACTATCTAGTACAATTGTTGTTTAAAATGAACATCCCTCATCCTCCTCCAGTAGGACACAAAGCTACCTTGTCTGGATCCAAAGATAGTATCCTTAAAAAATGTGAAGAGATGTTTGCACATGTTTATGAAATAGTGGATACCTCTCTTTCACTTAAGTTTCTTATTGCTTCCATGATTCCTGACAAGATAATGCTTTCAGTAGATGATCCTCCTCTATTATTAGAATACAAATTGGTGATATAAAATTTAAGCATGCCTTAATTGATAAAGGTTAAATTACTTTCATTTCCTCCCTTGATTTCATTAAAACACTTGGATATTCTTAATGGAACCTAAAATCTACATGTAGCACATGTTAGGTATAATATAGAAGGTAAATGCCTCCTCTACATTGCATTTGGTTTCCCATTACCATCCCTCTTATCATTGTCTAGATGAAATTTATGATCTTTAACTTTCCATTATCTTATAATATCTTGTTTAGTTAACCTTGAACTCATAATATGAGAGTATTCATCTCTTCTGAATGCCAATGTATTAATTTCCCCCATAATGGAGATATTTACAATATTTAAAGAGACACAAACCCTTGGAATTTTGAACAATTAAAATAACATGGTGACTTTAAAATTCTTACCCTTGAACCTTTTCCTAGTATCCCATTTAAGTAATCTCAAATCTTAAATTATCCCATTGATTCCACTTAACGTTATAATGGTCAACTTGAATTAATTGGTAACATTCCAACTAACCTCCTAGATTTTGATGATGATGAGCCAAATGAGATTAGACTCAAGATAGAAACCTCTGACCTATACCCTAATATTATCACCCAACTTCCTCCTTATTTAATACCTTAATCCCATTAACCACCTACTGATGACATACATATTGTCTTAACTAAAATTAGATATTTTATTCATCACGTATCTTCTGATGATAATGTCATACCTACATGTACCAGCAATTTGCATACACCTAATTTATGATGATGCTATGATTCACATGACCCATTTTTAGTCAAACGCATCTAAGATAGAAATGTAAAAACTCTTAGATATTGATCTTAATATTTCAATCTTTTCATTTATCTGTTATCATTCCTTCCTTTATAGTGCCTAATAATATTCTTACTCATATTTATCATAGGGTAGAGATGGAACACTCACATGGTACACCTCTAATGAAAATAGATCCCCTTAGATCATTATAACTTTAATAAATAATAATATCCTTATAGTTTGCTTCCTCTAGAGATGATAGCTATTATTCTGAAGCATTTCACATGACCAACCTCACCTTTGAATGAGCCTAGTCTAGTTCCTACTCACACTCTACCTTAATATGAGCCTCATCTAGATTTTGTTCCATCCCCACCTTCCATTGGCAATGTCCTTATTAATTTACCATAGCTTGATCTGATGCCCACCAAGTGGATCAATCATCCTTTTTTGTGATATCCACAAAGTTGTCATTCATTGGACCAAAGACTTCTAGTTATATCAGCCACCCCTAGATTTTCCTTCTACCTCTTCAATTATTAGGCCCCCAAATCCTAATAACAAACATATCTATTGCTTCCATGAGGTAGATAACCATTATTCCACTCATTTTTATAAATTTAGGTAGTATATTAACATATTACACCTAGCCACTACTTAGCCTAAAGATAAAACCATACCTCCTCCTAGGCTATGACCATAGTATATCCCTAAATATGAAGAGGCATACTATCTTTGACACCAATTTAGTACATATAATACTAATCATTTCCATAGTCTCTATCAATACCTTTGTGTTCACCCATATTCAACACCCGCATCACTCATCCCTCATTCCATAGGTCACCCACCCAATAAAATACCTCTTTGTCTATTGATGGCACCTCTTTCTCGCCTCATAGATACTATTCCCATTCAAACATTTATTCCTCTCCTTGAGTATCTTATACACAATATCACTCATGTGCATGATTATTCATCATCTACATCTTCATTTTTAGTTGAGGATATTTGAAAGGAAGTCTTTACATAACTTTCTATGAAGATTATTGAGACTCTAGATATCATCAGAATCTATATTTATAGAGACATTTCAGATGTCAAGGATAATATTTGTGGTCAGATTTATTAGTATTTTTTAACATGACATGGTGATATTTCAAATTATTCGACATTATGAATTTGGATTAGATTTGTGATCCATTTTTACATATATTATACACTTGACTATCTGTCAAATTTGGTTTCATTTATCTATTTTACATGGATCATTATATTATACGTTATGTGTTTTATATGATTTCATTTACTTTTTATTATGTATTTTAAATTTTTATTTTTATTTTTATTTTCATGATTGCACACTTATGTTTATGATTTCACTTCTTTCATGGATTCATTTTCTTATATAATGATTGTTTGCTACCTTATCTCACTCAAAAATTATATTATTATTATGACTTGGTTATATAAACATTGATTTCTTTAGTAATCTCTCTCTCTCTCTCTCTCTCTCTCTCTCTACCATATGATTAGTTAGAAAATAAGATGTCTTTGTAGATATTATAAATTTACACCAATGTATTATGAATAAGTGTTTCTTACCTCTTATTTTTTTATGCTAGTTAATATAGTTTTACCATTCACCATCTTACATTTTGTAATTAATCTTATTAAATACCATTTTACCTAGGTTACTAGTTAATCATCCCAAAATATAGTAAAATCTCCCTAAGTTTATTAGAGGTAAGTTATTTTAACTCCTCAAAAACTTATACCCAATTGAGCCTCATTAAAAACTAACCCAAACTAAGTTTATTCCCTTTATTTTGAGTTGTTGGAACAAATTGGTTAAACTTGGACTGGATCGACACAAATCCCCATGATCATCATTGATCCTATTAGGATCGATGTTGATATATACTTAGTTTATCCTCAAGCTGGAGGATCCCAAATTTTCACACTAGAACATTGAATAAATTGCCCTAGAATATTGTGGAAGAATGCCATCCCTATTTCATCCCATCCACCCTCAGTTCAAGGTTAAACACATCCTTATCAATAAGATATTTTGTGCATCATAGAAAGCATTCTCAAAGGTAAGTATGTTGTCCATTTATATTATGTTTACTATTTTGAGCCTATTTAGATAGTTAGTAACCAATCCCTAAACCATTTAGAATCTACTAGATCCCTCTTTTAGGCCTATCCTTAACTTTATGTATCCACTCTAAGGATTAAATATGATTCCTTGTAAGTATCAACATCGATTGAATAATTAGTATCGATTATAATACAGTCAGCATTGATCTCTATGTTTTTAGTTTTGTCTATAACTTGAGACTAGTTTAGCAGTCCTAAGTGTTTCCAATTTGTTAAATCTAAATCTTTAAATCATGCATTATTGTCTATATATGACCTTTCTTAGCATTATAAATGACATGGTTTCAATACATGACTTACCAATAGTATCTCAACCATTATTTGTTGATTAGAGTGACATCTCCTTTGAGTTAGGAATTTGTATGATCATTTTTTCCATAATTCTAAAATCCATCACTGAGCAACTAGAAGTAATTCAAGAATAAGAGCACTCAGTTATAGCATATTAAAATGAACACTTTGATAATATCTATGTAGTAGATTGATTTTTTTCATTTCATTATCATAACTTATCACATGCTTTATTTTAATTTATATCATTATATTATCTACTTGATTGCATAAAATAGTGGACTAACATCCCTATGAGGAAGTGTATCACTTCCTAGAACTAACCTAATATCAGGCAGTCTACTCATTTATCTTATTAATCTAATCTTGTCCAAGTTGTCTCTTGTGTGCAGACTACCTAAAAAGGATCTCCCACCTCACTAGATCAATGGTGCACAAATCCCATTATAATACAAATATTCCTATTTAAACCTTGTATCATTTCTATTTTTAGTAAGTTAATTTTATTGAGAAAAATGAACCAAAAAATACTAAAACATTCTAGCACACCTGATAAAATCCCTAAGGTCTCATTTTTGTTGTTATTTTCATTGTAAAATCATTTATTAGTTGCATTTTATTGATTATTTATTTTCATTCAAAAGAGAGAAAAATCCAAAAATTCTTGCTTTCCTTTTTAAGGGATAAAAATAATTGTATTCATCCTTTGCTTGCTTAAATAATTCACATAGATTAATCTAGGTAGATCAATACATCATAATAATCATAATTTCTTACACACAACTAAAACCACATATTCTTATAATAAGCATTGAAACATTTTCCTACTTAAGGTGGACCCACTTAGATTTCATCACAAAGGGGAAAATCGACTTAGTGTACTGGTTGGGTATAAAAATTATAGCAAGAAGTATAAAGTTGAAGCACCTAATACTCTTATCATTACAGTGTGTGAAGTGAGGGGGTAAGCCCCAATACCAAGCCATGTACTTCCTTTCAACATGGATTAGGCCTTAATGTACCTTCATTTAAACAAAACCTAAAACCATATTTAGATTACCATTTATTAGTACCCTCATTAACCCCTTTTCCCTATCACATTTTGAATTTAGTCTCTTAAAAAATTAAAAATATTTTGAGTACATCTAGTAGTGTGTGAATTTGCTTTCACTAAAACAAGATAATATAAAGAATATTTTGTACCTTTGAATTTAATTTCATTATTTATTTTTGGTTCTACATATTTTTCATACAATAATAATTATTGAAAAAATTGAATATCCTACCCCATACTTATCCATGGAGAACACCCCAAGTCCTCCTACCTCTCCTGAATCCATGGGGGAAGGAATCCCCTAGTTTCATACATAGGGAGATCTATAATTCACTAGTATATTTTATATTAATCCAATTTCCCTTAATCATTATCTTAGTACTCAATCCATACATATTCTAATTTCCCCTCGAACCCAATATTTTGGAATTGTTTTTGGCATGTCCCTAGAGGGACCTAAAGGGATTACTGTAGCTATGGTTTCCTCTATTAATGATACTCCTCCAATAGATTCCTATACCAATTTATCACAAAATTTAAATAATCCACCCCCATTAGTATCTAGTAGTTCATCTCTGACCATCACCCAAGCCCAAAATATTACTACACCTCAATTTACACTTACTCCACCATGCACTAATTCACCTCAAAACTTATTATTTTCAATCCCTATAACTCTCCCACCCTTCCAAGATAGTATAAATTCAAATCCTCAAACCTAACCTTTACAATAGGTTCCCCTAAGTTATCCTCTTCTGTATTATATCTCATTGACTACTCAATACATATATCCCTCACAAACCCTTGGATCGAATTACTTTCACTCATCCCCACAATAAAATATACCCTTGCAAGCCCCATAATATTTGGTTGACTCCAAACCTATTATGACTACTTCTATTGGTTATTCATTCTCTCAACCATTTTCTACTCTATTCCCTACCTATCAACACCCTCAACAAAATGTTGTTGGGGTATTCCTCAATATAATACCTAGCCTAACCTTATGAATAGGATGGTAAATTTATAAGCCTCTACCTCCTATAAAAAAATTATGCTCACATAGGAGAAAATTTGCAATGAACCCATTAATCCATCCATCCCTATTAGACCATACCCCTCATAATGGCAACTTCCAAAATTTATGAAATTTTAAAACAAGGAAGATCCTTAGCAACACATTAAAGAATTTAGAAATGCTTGTTATCTCATGTCTCATGATAATTATCTCCTCCTATAAACATTTCCGATGTCATTATCTAGACCAATGTTAAACTAATACAACTCCATCCCTCAACACTCCTTATTCTATTTTGGGCAACTAGCCCAAATCATTTTAGAATATTTTTCCAATAACATCGTAAGGAAAGTGACCATAATTGACCTTTACATAATTATACAATTCAATGATGAATCAATTTCTAATTTTGTGGCTAGATGGTGAAGTCTTATAAACCAACTTAATTTTTCCCTTCCTTAGCCATAATTAATTGGATTGTTTATGAGATCATGTGCTAAGCATATCTCATCAACATTATGGGTTTAATTTCTTAAAACATATGATGAAGCCTTTTCCATGGCTCATAAATTGGAAATCCAATCCTTTAAAGAAGGAAAGGTAAAGGTTATGTAAAAATAAATTAAAAACCAATCCCACCAAAAGGACTAAAATGCCAAAACTAAAGGCACTATAAATTTTTTAATCTTAAAATTAACATCTCTACAAACAAAAAGCCAAACAAAACCCTCTACCTCCCAATTTCAATAAAAAAAACTTTTAACATAATTTATTCGTCATTAATACACACCTTTATGGGAGTAATATGCTTCCATTTTATACAAGCTATTAAAATATTATATTATCAAACTTCCTTTGATTATATCCCTTGGTGATTCTTGCCTCGAGCCTAGATGGTTCAAAGAAAATGATTTTTGAATTTATCACCATGTACCTAGTCATGATGTAAATAGGTGTTGGTAATTCAAAGGTCTATTTTAAAACTTTATCAACCAATGGGAATTACAATTAGTTAATCCTAATGTTCCTCCTAATTAATCCATATATATTTTTAGGTAACCTTTCCCCAACATCCTTATACATATAATTATGTATAGGAAAAATCAGAATGTAACTCAAATCATGAGATCCATGTGATAAGTATGATCCATGATCAAATTCTACCTAAAGAAGTTGGTAGTGCTTATGAAGTGCATTCCAAAATAACTAGAATCCTAGATCTCCTTATAGGAAATACTTTTGAACCATTTGAACTAGCTATATTTACTCCTAATGTTTACTTAGGTTTTCTAGATCTCATTATTTGGGATCCTCTTGAGGAAACATTACATATCCTTGTTCAAGGAAATCAACCAAAAATAAAGAATGAGAAATATTCAAATAATATACTTGTTTGGATATCCTTTAAGATACACAAGTTATTCCTTTAGTCATTTTTTCACCCTCACATAGCATACCCATTCCCTCTAGCTTACTCCCTCTTGAGATGTCTGCTACATTACATCGACCAACTCCAAAACCAACCTCCCTTATAGCTTAGACTGACCCAAATATTACAAAAGATAAACTAAAGGAAACGTTTTAGAAAGTGGAAAAAAACCTTGGTGAATCATGAAGTAAATCATTACAACATCCAAAAATAATAATTAAGCTACCTAAAGAGGACATCATTACTACTTCTAACTAATTTTGAAAAGGGAAAATGGTTTTTCCACTAATTCTAACTAGAGAATCCATACTGGGACCTCATCCTTCTATAAGACCAAAATTCACCATTATGGATTACTCTTCTAAGAAGAATACACTAGTATAAATGGATCTCCCCATAGTAATAATGCTGATGCATAATCCCTTAAATTCTTATTACCCTCAAAATCATGGTTTAAAATCTTATTCCAAGCATAAAGTACCTTTTGCAGGACATATTCAAACAATCAATTCAAATAATTAAGACATGAAAGCAAGTGAAACCTCCATTATAATACCTCAAAATATCTAAAAACCTAACCAAGATCCATTATGGGGGTCTTATTCTAAAATTCTCAATCAACTCCTTCAAACCTCCCTTATCACACTACCAATTATAAAACCTACTAGCCCCCGTATTCAAAAACCAAAATGGTATTGAGAAAGGAATAAATTAACTTACCATCATCAAATAGTGGGGCATGATATCAAAAATTTTAATGTGATAAAAGCTACAGTATAAAATTTATTAGAAGAAGATGATCTTTTACTAGAATAATTTTTTTATGATTATCCTCATAGTCAAACTACTAGAGTCATGACCACTGAGAGAATTAATACATTACCAAGAAGGTTATAAAAAGTTTAAAATTAAAATGGACCTTTAATGAAACTCAATATCAACCCCTCTTAAATCCTATAACCTCAGATGATTCTAGAAACATGATAAACCCACCATTATTTTAGATAGATGCAATACACATAACCAATAGATCCTAGACACAAGGTCATAAAACCCAAAATCCTAATAAGCCAAGGTGACTATTACAAAAGTACCTACTTTTGCCCTATACAATCCTATAATGCCTATCCCAAAACCTAAGGTTTTTATTCTAGGGAAATCACATAATAACACTTTCTTAGAGTTGATACAAATATTGGTTTTAAAATAACTTCACCAACTCCCCATTAAGATGTATTTATACAAAATTATCCAAATTCTTTGCAACATTGTGAAACTATGATATAGGCCTTGTAGGCCACTCAAGTTCAATTAGATGAATGTTAGACTCTATTAGCTTTCATTTCATCCCTAAAGAAGTCATCATCTATCACATTTCATGATTCCAAAATATCCCCATTATAACCTGATGACCAAGACCCACTGTTATTTATCACTTCCCAAGTTAATTAAACATAAATAAAAAGAATTATGATTGATAATGGATATATTATAAATATTATCTCCTCACACACTTTTAGGTAATTTCATCTACCAAAAATTATTGTATCTCAATCTCCAACTATCCTATGAGCGTTTAATGATATTGTTACACATAAGTTAGGTACAATTAATCTCCCCATACAAGTAATTATGCATACTCTCCTAGATTTATTTTATATGGTAGAGGGGTAATTTCAATATAATATCCTACTAGGACATTATTGGATATGAGTTATGCATTGTTCTTCCACTTTGCACCAATTTCTTAAATTTGAACATGAAGGTAAGATCCATATTTTCCCATTAGATCCACACCCATTCAAGACTTACAACTTGACTTATTAGTCTAATGATGTCTTGTTACCCTTAAATAACTCAAGTCCTTTATTTTAATGGGAAATTTCTTCTATCCATACTATAATTTCATCCCATATACCTAATGTAAACACTTTTGACTCAACATTCCAACAACTCTCTATAGGGGATTATTAGTTATTATCTCTTAGCACCTTATCAACCCCTTAGGAATATGGATGTCATGAACCAAAGTGTACTTAATAACCCAAAATTGGAGACATTATCCCCTTTATACCTCCTCACCTCCAAACACACTTAACATATGGAGGAATCAAGTTATCCCCTTTATACGGGGGAATTCAAATGCATACCATACCATTCATGTATAAATTCTCCTTTCTTAACAAACCACACTTCATGAAAACATATTTATAATAATGTGATTGTAAAGGATCTGTCTTAGGATGTTATTAACAAGGACCTCATGAGGTCATGATAAATGACCTTATAAAACTGTAAGAGAAACATGGTCTTGGTTTCAAGAAAAACTCCCAAAGCCAAAAATGAAAGCACTTTGATGTCCCATATCCCTATGGATGTGGATGATGAGACTCCTTCATCCCATCTTAGTTCACCTATGGAAACTGATGACACCATTCCATCCCTCTTAATGTTTTTTTTATTAACACAATTTGCTTATAACCACTAACATATCAAAGCGATGAGAAAATTATATCCCTTCCTATAGTTCTTCCTAACCTAATAGATGAAGATTCCACTTCAGTCCATGTAATGGAGTGTTGGTATGGTGACTCAATTTTAACATATTTAGGGGTAGGAAATTCATATCTAAAGAATATCATACCATTTGAGTCTCTTAGTCTTTTAAATGAGGTTATACTTGTATTAATATAGGGATGCTCAAGGTCCCACAAAATATAAAAGTTAGCCAATCCTTAGATTATAAGGTACACCAAAATTTCATAGCATTCATTTATAATCATAGCCAATATTTTACTTGGTCTTATAGTGATATGCCAGGAATTGACCCAACTATAGTCATCCATGACATCATTACCATTCTTGAAGCTAAACTAGTAAAGCAAAATCTTCATAAGATGCATCCTCATGTAACACTTATTGTCAAGGAAGAATTACAATGGTTTTTATCCATTAAATTTATCCAACTCATTAATTAACCTCAATGGATATCTATTATATTACCTATCACAAATCCCATAAGGAGATTATGCCTTTGTACTAACTTTCACGATCTTAACATTGCTTATCCAAAAGATGATTTTCCCCTTCCTAATATCAACCAGCTCATGGATCTCACTATAAGAAATGAGATTTTATCACTCATAGTCTTATTTTATGGTTATAATTATATCCTTATCACCCTATAATATCAACATAAAACATCTTTTATTACTCCATGGGGGATTTTTTATTATAGGGTCATGCCTTTTGGTTTAAAGAATATAGGAACAACTTACCAATATATCATGACCTATATTTTCCATGATTTAATTCAAAAAATAATTGAAGATTATGTGAATTATCTCATTGTTAAATATAGTTATCCTAAAGATCACCTATCCATCCGTCATAAAATCTTCACTCATTTGATCAAATATCAGGTTCATCTTAACCCCAAAAAATGTGTCTTGAGGGTCTTATCAAGAAATATTTTAGGTTTTATAATTTCCTTTAGGGGTATCAAGGCTGATCCCATGAATATTAAATCCATTATTGATATGATACCTCCTTCCAACCTCAATAAGCTTCATAGTTTACAGAGGAAACTATAGTCTATTTGCCACTTTATTTTTCAAGTTTTTGACCATTGTCAACCATTCCATCACCTTATTAATAAAGACACCCTATTTTTATAGGATTCAAATTGGCAAGTAGTATTTTATACTCTTAATAAGTATTTATTATCTCCCATGTCTTTATTATACCTAGAGATGATAAACCTTTTTACTTGTATATCTCAGATATAGATCATGTATTAGGTATCATGCTTACCCATAGAGAAAAACAATATAGAGAGCAAGCAATTTATTATATAGGTCAGACTTTGGTTGAGTATGAGACTCATTACATTCATATTGAAAGAATATGTTTGGCCTTAGTATTCATAACTTCCAAGATTAATTATTATTTGCTTAATCAAAAGAATTATGTAATTACCAATATTGATCCTCTTAAGTTCATGAATTCAAAACCCTATTAGAATCAATGAATGTCAAGATGGATTATGTTTATCACCAAGTTTTATCTTGAATTCATTAATCAAAGTTCAATTAAGGGGAAATCATTATTGATCAGTTATCTAAAGCACCCTTTGTTGATAATATACCATCTAGCTATGAATTTCTTGATGACTATATAGCCTCCACATCTCAGGTAAATCTTGAATATCAAATGACATTATTCTTTGATGGATCTAAATGCAATGTGTAGGTGTATAAATGATTATTATAATATGAATTAAAGGAATTATTATACAACATTACACATTTGATCATTATACAACATTATTTATTATATAAATTTATTATCTTATTAATAATAACATAATTTTATATTCATTGAATATCATTATTTTGAACTTTAAAAATGAATTGTAATAAATACAAATTAACATATAATAGTCTAAGGGATATTAAAATGGTATCAGATCTTTTCATCCTACCAACCTAAGGGTTTTAATGAACTTTATGAATTGAAATCATAAAGTCAATGTAAACAACATAAATGATGCACAATTTGACCAATGGGCCTAAGGGTTAATTTAAGTATATACATTGATGCCATAATTATTTCAAAAAATATAAAAATTAAATAATTCACTAACTCAAAATTCTAATGGTGAGGGAAAATCATAATAAGATCAACATGGTTATAAATTTAATAAAATTCATGAAGGACTCCCATCAAGGACTTATGTATGCCACACCATACCCACATTCCTTTAATGAGAGGAACCAATATAGGAAGACGATATGGTAGAGTTGATTTTCAATGATATTAATACATGTCAAAATAAATATTTGAATATTGATCCTATGATAAAGGATGAATTGAAATTCATTGATTTTTTCCATTTATATGGGAAATTTATACCATATAAAGATGAATGGTAACCAAATTTAGTCAAAAAAGTCATCACAAAGTAGCTACCTACAGAGCATAAAATTTGGATGGTTGACAACGATTTAAGTAACAACTTTGAGTTTTAGGAGTAGTCAATGGAATTAAACTATTTAGTGTTGAAAAACATCCCAATAACATCACTCAAAGAATTCTCTAAGCCTGAGTTGGAGGTGATGGTTCTTGAACTCGAATATCTAAACAAATATTAGAATCATCTTATGATAATCATAAATTAATCTTATTATCAAAATGAAAATAGGTGTGAATATTTTGTCAAATATGAAACATTACTTAGTCTCCATTATAACACAAATAAAATATTTTTGTTCATGGAAAGTGGAGGTGAGTCATTAATGACTACTGTAAGGGCAAATTGATTAACAACCCAAGAAATGATCAATTTGGAGTACGTAAAGGTTTCAAGATCCTTATGCTCAACCAATAGCTCATTAATAATCATAGAAATGGTTAAAATGGAAAAAAGCTATGGGTTTTAGGAAAGAATATTTTTAATAATCCCTTATGAGATAAAACTAATAATAATGTAATCGATTCTATAAGGGTGGGGAAAGAAACTTCAAAGCTTTGAGAAAATTATAGTTTGTTATGGAGGGTACTGTCAGGTTTAAAATTTCTTAAGGACAATAAATATAAATAAGGTAAGTGTGTAATATCCCAAAAAATAGAGGAGACCATAAAATGAAATCCATTAATGTAAATAAACTACCAATGGAATCGAGTAAACTAATAGTAATTAAATTAACTACAACAACTAAATTAAATAAATTATCCATATGAGAAGTATCACATTTAATAAAAAGAATAGTGTTGGAGAGTTGTAAATGATGTCATTATTATGTTAAGGAGGTGTTTAGGTGAGTGGATGAAGTTCCTTGATAGTCTAAGTGACAATGATAAAGTGTGCAATATGCTTGTCCTAGTGTGCTTGAAGGAGGCTTAGTTGATCTTTAGTTTTGACATGGTTAGAGATGTTTAGGGATGATTATAGTGATTTAAGGATGTGAAATAGATCATATAAGATGTTTTATATGATTTGAGTACTTATTTTCATGATTTATTTCATTTGGCTAATCATTATTTTCATCTAGACATTTTGGGTCTAGTGGTAGAAAATTAGAGTAGTCAGTTTGCTGACATCACCATTATCACATGTGGATGAGTCAAGGAGATTTTGTCATATGGTTGTGATCACATTTATGCATATATATTATGTCTTAAAAATAATCAATAAAATATATATGCAAGTGCAAATTTTGGCTCCCAAGCAGTTTGATAGTGTTTTTCCATAGCCAAATTTGCATGAGGCAAGAAATAACTGAGTAAGTAGTTTGACACTGGGTATATTACATGTGTGGATGTTTAAAAATAATTTTATCATATGTATTTTTTTATTTTTTTTCCTATTTTATTTTTATAAATCATGCAATGAAGCGCGTCAAAAGATATGCATGTGTAAAGTTGGCCTTCTAAATAGTTCTTGACATAATTGGCTCTATGGTATAAAAATTTGGGTGAGTAGATTAATGGTAGTATATCTAACATTTAAAAGGGTTATAGGATAATATTTATATATTTTTTGATTCTCCTATGTGAGGATACCATATGGTACAAATTTTGGATCATGCATCTAAGTGCATCAATAGTTATTGAGGTCCAAAGTTGGCCTTCCAGGCATACTACAATGGTTCCCATAGTCATTTTTGTAAGAGATAAAGACCATGACCAAATGAAGATCCAAATTTTTGGAGGAAATCATATAGATTGATCTAATAGTGCATATTTATTGATTTAGTTTCAACATTTCCAATGTTTAACACATATAAAGACTGAGCTACATATAGGAGATTGATAAAGTGTGTTTATTCCAAGATGCCAGGATGCAACGATATGTTGCCAAATGTTCAATGTTTAACATTGAGAAAAGATAAATAAATAGATTATTATAATGATAAATGGTTATCAGGTGTTGATACTAATATATATTAATAGTTCATATTAAATTTAAGAGGTCAAAGTGATAGTTGTTTAGCATTGTTAAATCAAGGACAATCTCAAAGAGGTCGATGGAGCGTGTGTGATCAAGATTGCATAAGATGAGGTCAACTATTTGAAGTTTAAAATTTTGGTAGTGGTGTACTATGAGTTAAATTTCAAATAATATTGATGGTGCATGATTCTTATAAGCATCAAGTACATGAGATGGTGGCAAGGTGTTTGAAGTTTAATTGTGACCATTTGAATTCAAATATTTGAATTTAATAAAAGAAAAACTAGTGCTTAATTTTTGTGCTATATATTTTGATTTATGAATATTTTTCTAATTTTTTAAAAAGATAATTTGTAGAGGACTCCATGTTTTAGCTATAAATATATATTTTAATATCTTAAAGTTTGTATATTCAAAGTTATGAAGATTCAAATTTGATTGTGTTTTTGTGTTTATTCTGCATGTGACCTGATAAGATTATTCAAGCTTGTTTTGATGTTGTTTTGATATATCATGATGAATTATAAATTTGGGAGTGTTTTAGACTCCATGAGAAAAATATGTGATCACCATTAAGGTTAGAACAATCATATGCAGTGTGATCAAAGGGTTAAAAGTCAAATGTGTTTTCATTCATAATGATTATGAGTATAGAAAAGTGTTTGAGCTAATTGAGTTTTAGTGGAAGAATGCTTTGATGAATTTTGGAACTTAAAAAGGACATATATATCATCTGAAATTATTAAATTAGTTTTAAAGTGTTCCTATGTTCCTATTTTTCTAAGATAAGTTTCAAAGAGGTGAATGGGTCATCATAGGACCTAAAAGGTGACTTTGGCTTATTTGGAAGAGAGTTGTGCTTAAGTGTGATCCATGTAAGATGACTTAAGGTTTAATGCATAAATAAGGTCTTAAAAATATTATATATTCATTAAGGCTCTATAAATATTGAAACCAAATGAGATTGTTTCTAGATGTGTGCAAGACTGGTAAGAAGTGGGTACATGTGAGTGTTGTGAAGTGAAGGAGAGGGAGAGTGCACAATAGATGAGTTGATGAGAATAATAGATTTAGGAATGTGTTTATGACATATGGGTCATGTTTATTATGTCATAATAGTGATCTTATAGGTTGAGGATGATAGAATAGGTATAGGGTGATCTAAAAGGATGTTTTGGATGCTTTGAGTGTGCAAACTTGAATAGAGACGATATAATTTATATCTCCATTAGATTAGTAGGAAATTAATGTTCAAAAGATGTTGTGTTCATATATTTTTTTGTGTATAATCAATATCTAGTGGGTTGTAGCCTCCTTTAAAGGTGAATATTTTTAAAAGTCTAGTTTTTGTGGTTACTTAGCTCGATAGGTGTGGTAGCACCTTATGGGATTATATTCTCACTAAATAAAGTATGGTAGTTCCTTGATTAGTTTTAAATGGTCTAAATTGGTTCTTTTTATTATATGATATTAGTTAGGTTCTAATGGGTTTCCCACATATCCCATGTGTTATGTGCTTGATCTTATATTGTCTCTCTTTCTCATAGCTATGAATGATGTGTATGCTTCACGTATGCTTATGGTAATTGATTAAGAGTTTAAAACAATTAAAAATTGAAGTTAGATTATCTAGGCTCACTGATTCACCCCAATTTTAGTGATTTTACCTCTAATAATTGGTATCAAATCAATTCCTTTGGTAAAGGATTGACAACTTGAAGGTCATCCAAGGTACAATATGGGTAGTCATTAAGGAGTTTTTTATACTAACAAAGCACCAATGTTTAATAGATCCAATTATTCTTTTTGGAGTGTAAGTATGAGGACCTACATTATTTCCCTAGGGTTTGATATTTGGAAATATATTGTGGATGGTTATTCTACACCTATTATTCCTCCATTCAGTGTTGTAGATAAGAAGTTATTTTAGAATAATTCTAAGTCAATGAATGATATCGCTTATAGTATTTTAGAGATTGAATACACCAAGGTAATCCATTATACATCTTTCATCAAAATGTGGGAAAAATTTAAGACTATTTATGAAGGATATGTAAAAGTTAAGTTGGAAAAGTTTCAAACTCACCAAAGATAATTTGAGAGTCTCAAGATGAAGGAAGAAGATTCTATGGCATCTTTTCTATAGAGAGTTGATGAGATTGTCAACATCATCAGAGGTCTTGGAGAGAACCTTGAAGAATCTACTATATATAAAATGGTATTAAGGTCCCTCTCTCTCAAGTTTGATCCTAAGGTATCTACTATAGAAAAAATTCATGATCTTACTCAAGTGAAGTTTGATGAATTACATGGCATCCTTAGCACCTATGAGATGAGGAAGAATGGTGATATACCATCAAATAAGGAAATAGTATTCAAGATAGAGATTAAGCCTAAGAAGATGTTCCAAAGTAGTAAACCCAATGAGGATGAAATTTATGATATTTATGAAGATTGAATAATTTATTTGTTTATAAGGAAATTGAAAATAGGCTCAGAAAAGTATAAGGGTAAATTACCCTTCAAATGCTTCAATTGTAGAGAGATAGGAAATTTTGCTATAAATTTCCCTTATAAGCATGATGATGAAGAACATGATGAAGAGTAAGATGAAGATAAGAAGGCATAAAGGAATAAAGGATTAAAAAATTATGAAAACAAGAAGAAGTTCCTCAAGAATAATAAGATTCTCTACACCAATAAATATTACATCTCATCAAATGAGAGTGAAAATAGTGACTCAGAGTGTGATCATGAAGATGGTCTTATTAAAAATGAAGCCCTCTTCATGGTTGAGGAAGAAAGTTGCTCACATAAAAATGAGAATATTTGGGGTGATTTAGATGATGATGAATATGAGGTGGACTATGAGATTGCATTGTCAAATACTCTTGAAGAATTGAATATTGAGAATAATATTAACAAGAAGATGAAGTCTCAACTCAAAAACTATGAGGAGAAATTTAGTGTGTATGAGGCAAGAATAAATCAAGACACCAAAGATAATAAATATATATTCAAAAATCTTAGTTGTCAATTATAAATCTTGTCTACAAGCCTAAAATCTAAAGAAGATGAATGTTCAAGGTGTGTAATTGAAATTTGTGAACATAGGATTGAAATAAGGGGAGATTAGAATTATGGTAGTATATGAAATCAAAATCAAAATAAAACATGAATAACTAAAACCTTAATAATATCTCAATTTTAGAGCTTAATTAACAAGACTAGAATGGAAAACACAACTAAAATGAAAAATAAATCTTATTTCACCTTCCTTGGATGCTCCAAATAGTTTCTTGAAGTGGCTTGCTCAATTTGTGCTCATGAAGTCTGCATCAATGAATCATGGTTGTCTCCATCTCTCCTTGGCACCATGTTTGTATTTGAATTGGCTTGGATCAACAATTTGACATTATAACACTAATTTTAATGGAATTTTTAATGCATTTGGGGATTATATGTTTGGTATAAAAGAACTTAAAATTCAATAGGCAAGGCCTCCTATTTATAGATTTTTGGAATGGTTTAAAATCAACCTAAACCATCCATCTCAAGATGAATATGTGTGGATAAGGATTAATTCAATTATGTAATTAAAATTAATAAATAATATAATCAATATTTGGGATAGAAGGGCATTAACTAGGCATAGAGGGTCTTAATGAGGCATGGAAGGCATTAATTCAGATATTTGTGGCATTTATAGCTTGTGGATGCCACCCCATAAGATGATGTCATTTGATGATTTAGTTAATGAAAATTAAATTATAAAAATAAATATTCAAAAATTTCCATGGAAAATTAACTTAATCTCTTGATTTGGTTTAATTAGCCTTAAACCTGATTAGTCAATTTTGATGCAAAACCTTGGCAATTTATGCATAAATTAATCAAATTAGTCAAAATGTCATATTATTGGCTCAAATTTTTACTAGATTGGAATTAGAAGTTGATTTTATGTGTTGGAACCATTATCCCATTTAGGATGTTTCTAATTAAAAATAACAAAGGCACAGGTCTTGTATAATAAATTTGATAGAAAAGAACAATCCAAAGCACCCAAGTGCAAAAATGTCATTTTAACTCAAAATGATCTGATCGAAGTTAGATGCTTCATAAATTTAATTACCCCATTTAATGAAACTCTAACCAAAATTGGCACTTGAATATATCAATTTCAACTCATTTAATTTTTTTTAGTGTTTTTAGGCCAAATTGTGCATTTTGGTGGAAATTGGTCAAACCCCTGATTGATGGTCATTGGTGGCTAGATTTAGCTGTCTAAAAACTTCCCCTATTTGGGATGATGTTACAAACCATAGTCAAAGTAATGTCTTATAAAATAATTATAGATGACTTGTATGCCAAAAATAAGATTATGGTTGAGGAAAAAGCTCCAAAGAGTGTTTGAGAAGCATATGATGATGCCCCCTCAAGGGAGTGTCCATCACAATTGTTGGTGGATGATCCCTCAAAAAAGAAGCAATAATAAAAGTGTAATTAATCCATGGTTGAGATTAATCCAAATGATAAAATGCTTGCATGTATTTATTGAAAAAGGTTATTGATTTTCCCAAAGGTAGTTATAATCAAGAATAAAAGTCAAAATAATGATTTGCCCATAGGTGGTTAGAATCATTGAGGGGACCTAGATTTTTTTTATTAAAATGATTGTGCCCTAGTTATGTTTGATTAGAAAGAATAACTCAATGATATAACCTAGAATACATACTAAATATGAATGGGCAAAAAGTGATGAAATAGATTAATAAAAGAATAAGATTGATCAATAGCAATGATTCAGTTGTACTTGTCAATGAGGAGATGCTCATCCTTATTAGAAATAATATAACTAGAATGGTCAATGGGTTGATTTGATCAAGGGTGGAAGGATTTTCCAAGGTTCCAAGGATAAAATTCTATGACTTTATTACTTTTAGACCTTCTTGAAGCTAATTTTTGCTATGGCACATGACAGTATGAATCATGATAGAACACCATGAAAATAGTCCCAAAATATATGTAAGGACTAACTCTTGATCCAATAAACAATTTAAAATAATGAACCAATGATAAAAACCATGATGACAATGTTGATGTATGAATATGGATGGAATCAAGAATAATGTGTGCAAGGAATCATCCAATGCATACATATAGACTGAGTCAAGGCAATAGTGCTGAAATCAAACAAAAAGAAAGAAAACAAACAAACAAAGAAAGAAACACATAAATAGATAAACACTTTGAAATAAACAAATAGATAAAAAGCCTAAAAAAATCAAAATAAAGCATCCTAATAATGACCATGCCCCAGTAGGGTGAATTGAGGAGAATTTACTAGGCTTAGATAGGACAAATGTTTTTGGTATTTTTAAATATTTGAATGTTTCTAGAATTATTATGTATCTTAATTCGATCAATAATGACAAGATACCTGCTCAAAAGATGGCAAGAGAATTTGTCTTAGGTTTCCCAAAAAATGGTGAGAGAATGGATTAGGGGGATTGAGGTGACCTCAACATAAATTAAGCATGACTTAAATATTCCCAAAATGATGTAAAGTCACATTAATTCCATCCACACAAAAAGTGAGGAAAAATCAACTAGGTCCCAAAAGGTTTTCATATCTGGTAAATGGCCAAAAAATGAAAATAGTAATGGTAAGGTGAGATAAAAATGCATGATAAATAAATGTTTCCCCTAGTTTGACCATAGTAAGTTATAAATAAGATACAATGGCATATATAAATGATACTAATTTTCCCACAGGTGGTTATAATTAGTAGCAAGACCAGTGAAACACTAATTTGCCCATATGTGATTATAATCAGGCTCACATAAACCAACTTTGATATAGGATGGAAAATGAAATATATATTTCTAGATAAACTATCACACTACTTTCATAGACTATCATTGAAACATAGATTTGATGGATTATTGAAACTTGATCAAAATCCCCTCATGAAAAGTACAAGAAGAACCAAAAGAACCAAGCCCAAAATAGGATTGGGTAGGATGACTAAAAGTAGGCTTTGGTCTAGATAGGAATGGAATGAAAGGATGGCATGGTCTTGCTCTAGGATAATGATGGGTTTTGATAGAATGGATAAAATTGGAGGAGGGTTTCCCACAAGTGATTGGGTAAATGTAAGGAATATGTGATAATGGAAAATGGATATGGAAAATAAAATGGATGGTACATGTTTTTGGCCTGGGTGATTATTGGGTTTTTTTTGTCTTGGGTATGGTAAAATGGGATATGATTCTATTAATATTGATGAAGTGGAGATGCACATCCTAATCATAAAATGATACAAATAGAATAATCAATCATGTTAATTACTATTCCACACCTCGTCTGAATAGTTGCTTTGTCAAGAACTAGCTACAAATTTCAATGCTGAGAATGTTGTTGTGATCTTCATTGGTCATTGATTTTAATTCCTTTGAACATCAAGATAAGGTATCTTTGTAGCTATAAAAATTAAAATATGGTTGTGGATGGTAAATAGGGATAAATAATGGATGGTAGGTTTGATTGTGAAATGGAATGGTAAATGATAATGAAATGGGTAATGGTTGAGAAACAAATGAAGATCAAGATGTTCAGTCATACATAATGTTTTTGATGATAGATTTGAAATAAATTTGGATGTGGTTGGGCCAAACAACTCTAAATATTCTCTCAATATGATCACCAATTTTTTTTTGTTTGATCTTGATAGTAGCTACCATCTAATTAAGTTGTATATTAGAAGCTATTTTGATTTGATCTTTGATATTATCTTCATCAAACAGTGAAGGAATTTTGTGCTCAACTGTCAGTGCCTTAATGAGGTTTTCACCAATGAAGTTGTCTTGATTGTTCTATAATTCCTTTGAGAAGGTTTCACTAAGGAACATTTAATTTTGACTTTGATTATCTTCTATCCCTTCTTAAAAAGTTTTACTAGAAGATGTTGAGTTTGAAATTTACTTGTCCCCTAGTGCCTCCAAAAAGGTTTCACTAAGAGAGTGTTCTAATAATATGTCAATGTGGTCTTGGAATTTTTACTCTTCTTCAACTACTATGTCACCATGGATGTAGTTTGACAAAGTGTGACTCTATAGATCCCAATAAACACTTGTGGGAGATGGAATGTCAATAATATGGCTATTTTGGTTTATGGTAATGGCCTATGGAATGATAATGGAATGGGGAGAGGTTACATAATACTCATAGAAGATACTAGGGTAACTCATGTCAAAGCTAAATTTCTCATCCTCAAAAATTGTAGAAGGATCATAAATGTATTCAAATTGATCTGTGAGGCATGCATAACCAATATTGTAACAGTCATGAATGTATTATGTTTTTATGATTACAACTCAATGGAATCTGAATCCAATGTTGAGACTAATGTTGATTTTGATTTTGATGCTAAATCTGATGTCAGTTCAAGAATAAAACCTAACTCTAATTATGATTCTTCATCTGATGGGTACTTTTTTATAATGATGTCTTGTTGAATGTTTGATATTGGATAAGTAATAGCCTATGATGGCATAATGGGTTCCACAAAAATTGGTTTGTTAGAGTGGGACTCTTCTAAGATGGTAAAAAGGTCAAGAGAAAACTCCTCAAAGACTAGCTTGTCAATAGGATGCTCTTAAAAACTAGGCAAATGGTTAAGGTAATGATTTACCCAAAGGTAGTTATAATAATTAAGAAGTGACTCAGAAAAGACTAGCTCATCAAAGTGAAACTCCTCAACAACTGGTATAGGATTAATAGGAAATTTATCACAGGTTAACTTATCATAAGTGGTTGGTTCAACAAAAATATCTCAGATTGGTTGGTTTTTTGGGCCTTAGTTTTTAATGAGTTAGAAAATACCAGTTTTAAACATATCTTGGTCTTTGAATGATTGGACGGGTTGAGGTTTTGATTATATTAGTACCAGATGAGGAATCTCTTATGATTAGATAATGGTAGGGCATTGGGGAGCATGATTTCTCACATGAGCCAAAGGATGAAGTCCTAAAATGGTAATGATAGGGTGGTGCAGAGCTTAGTTGCTCGCATAAGCCAAAAGATGAGGTCTTGGAATGATGAAGGGGCATTGTGGAGCTTGATTGATCACACAAGTCAAAGAATCTAAGTCCACCTCACAAAGCATATCATTCAAATATTGAGTTAGATCATAAGATGGTTCTTGAATATGTTCTGTGTATTGATTATTATAAAGAGGGTATGGATCCATATCCCAAATAACATTATCTATAGTTGGGTTTTCAAATTCTTCCTCATAAACCATATCATCCCAATTGGTAATTTGATTTGAATTTTATGGATTTTGACTATATTACCTATATGTAGTATTGTAGGGAGAATAATAAAAATCCTTAGAAAATATTTCTCTATAGGGGTTCCTAGTGGGATTTTATTCAGTCATGCTATCATAAGTTTGATTGTACGTGAATCCACCATTAGTGTAACTAGACATATCTACATAAATGATGAAAATTTTAAAACAAAATACTTAGAGTTATGTAAACTCTAAAAAATTATGTCCAAAGGACAAATGGTTCAAATTGGGTCTAACTTGGTCAAAAGTGGAGTTGTATCTCCAAATAATGATTTGATCATGGAGCTATATCTCCAAAATTTGTTTTGTTAATACTTGGCATAAAATAGTCTAACATCAAATGTCATACACACAAAAGATCAAGTGTCTAAATAAAAATCATCATGTCAAAGTCTAGGTCAAAGTCTTCCAAACAAGGTTTTAACTAGGAAAGGGAAAAGAATTACTCGGTCTTCTATCCAAATGTGGAGTCAAAATCTAAGCTCAAACAAGCTATGATATGACTTTTGGCCAAATGACATCAAAATATACACTTGAAAAAAGGTATTGATGTGAATTTAATTTAATCTATAAAGTTTGGAAATAACTTTGACATAGACCTGACACACCGAATAAAACATAAACACGATCAGTTAGTATAAACCATAAGGAAAAAGGATCTTGGACAAAGTCTATGTTCTCCCAAACAAAGGAACAAATAATTTTGAGGATATGCATTGAATAAATAAAAAATTAATATTCTTCAAATTTGGGTAATCAATTAACTAAAGTTATGCAACCCAAAAGAGAAAGATATGTGTATCAGCCCCACAAATTGAGGTATAAATATAAATCAATCAATGTTTAAATCTAAAATTTGACAAGGTTAATTGAAAACTTAACATTGAAAACTAATGTTTTACCAATCAAGTTAGACAAGATTGAACAACATGATAGAGCATAAATTAGGTCTAAATGGCTGATGTGACATGGTTTGAAATAAATGGTGTTTAGTGCAATGGCAAACAAGTCTTGAAACAAACTGAGAAGCCTAATAGTGTAAGCATGCTTGAATGATGTGATAAATGTTATGTTTCAAATACTCAAAGGCAAAAATGGTTTGACATGTTTTGGGTAGCATAACGCTACCACCCTCAAATAAGTAACACACACACACACAAACATGTTTAGAAAAAAATTTCAAGGCATAAGTGTGGTGTAAAACAGATAACATAACACCTCTTTAGACAAAAGAGTGGCATATAAACAAATTGATTTTTACATGGTTTACAAACAAACATATTAGTTTTAGTCTCAAAACACCAATTAATAAAATGACAAAATACAAGTAAATCATCCAAATTCCTATTAAGGGTATGGAAAAGTGAGGTTGACTAAAACGAATTAGTTTTTTATTATATCTAGATGGATCCCATGTCTACCAACTTTCACATTAGCAAACAAGAGAAACAACACTTTAATTGGGTGTCTATGGCACTTGACTTGTTGCAAAAAGGTCTTATCCTTTTTGGAACCACTACATCCATCTCTTTCTTAGTGTAGTGTGATGTCCAAAGTAAAAATATGTCTCATGTGCAAATCCAACACTAGAAGGTGATTTAACCTCTCAAACCTCTGATCTTAGTGGGAGTGTTTGAAGTTAATGCCAAGAGATGAAACTCTAAGTCAAAGCTTCCCTTAGAACTTATGGTTGGTAATGAAGCCCCCCTTGTAAGCGAAGATGCAATAAAATAAATGACGAATAGAAAGATGTTAGGGTCACTTCAAGACCACCCAAAATATTGTGAGTTTTTGGGGAGTGCTTTAGATGACATTTTTATATGCCTTGGACTAGGCATGTTTATAATAAGGATAATGCTTTTAATTCTAAAATTTCCATAAAGGGGATGGATGGAACAACATACACACATGAACCTTATTTTTTACAATCAATTAATTAATCATATATTGAATATAAATTTGATAAATGAGACCAATTTTAATCACTAAAATAAACTTTTGGTCATGTTGTTTTGACCACTTGGTCTTAAGTTGTATAAATATGTAAGGATTACAACAAAAAAATTACTAAATGAAAAAATAAGCACCTACATTCATTTTAAACCCAAAGTTGGAAGTGTTCAAGACTTATCATGCCAAAAATTCATTTTAAGCACCAAATTTTAAGTGTGCATGATTTTTTATCAAGTTCTTTTTAAACCTAATTTGAAAGGTGTGTAGTTAGTCAAAAGCATTTAAATCTACTTCCAAACTAGCCACTCAACCTAAAAAAACAAGATTAAAATGACCTGCTTTGAAGTGCTTAGGTGTTTGAGCAAATGACATTAATAATTTAGCTCTCAGGTTGATAGTTGAGTTGGGTTGATAGTTGAGTTTGGTTGACAATCAAGCTGGGTTGACAGGCGAGTTAGGTTAATAGGTGAGTTGGGCTGACAGGAGAGTTAGGTTGATAGGTGAGTTGGGTTAATAGTCAAGTTGGGCTGCATAGGTGAGTTGGGTTAATAGTCGAGTTGGGTTTCACAAGCGAGTTAGGTTGACATGCGAATTGGGTTGACAGTCTCGAGAATAAAATTGTGGCTTATTAAAAATGGATTTTTGCTCATCTTTTTATCTTGTTTGCCTCCACACTCTAAGATATTTCATGAAAAAGATTAGTATGTTACTTTTAGGTGTAATTTGACCAAATTTGTAAGGCTAGACCCCCCCCCCCCCAGGCATGCCATTTGTGATCATAGGATTGTAATAAAGGGATATTAGTATTGTGTTAGTATATGAAATCAAAATCAAAATAACACATTAATATCTAAAACCTTAATCATATCTCAATGGGGGATCTTAGTTAACAAGACTAGAATATAAAACACAACTAAAATTCAAAATAAACCTTCTTTCACCTTCCTTGGATGACCCAAATAGTTTTTTGAAGTGGCTTACTTAGTTTGTGCTCAGGAAGTCTGCATCAATGAAGTGTGGCTACCTCCATCTCTCCTTGGCCCCATGTTTGGATTTGGCTTGGATTGGATTTGCTCAATAATTTTACATTATAAAACTAATTGAAATGAATTTTTAAATGCATTTGGGCATTATAATTTTGCCATAAAAGAGCTTAAAATTTAATAGATAAGTCCTCCTATTTATACATTTTTAGAATAGTTTATAATCAACCTAAACCATCCATCTCAAGATGAAAATGTGTGGCTAAGCATTAATTCAATTATGTAACTAAAATTCATAAATAGGCTCATCAATATTTGGTAGAGAGGGGTATTAACTAGGCACGGAGGGTCTTAATGCAGCATGGGAGGCATTAATTTAGATATTTATGGCATTTATGGCTTGTGGATGCCACCCCATAGGATGATGTCATTTGATGATGCAGTTAATGATAGTCAATTTATTAAAAAAATTATTCAAAAATTTCCATGGAAAATTAACTTAAGCTATTAATTTGGTTTAATTAGCCTTAAACATGATTAGTCAACTTTGATGCAAAACCTTGGTAGTTTGTGCACAAATTTATCAAATTGGTCAAAATATCATATTATTGGCTCAAAATTTGACTAGATTGGAATTGGAAGTTGATGTTAGATGCCTTGGAACTGTTATCCCATTTAGGATGTTTTCAACACAAAATAATAAAGCCACATGTCTTGTACAATAAATTTGATAGAAAAGAGAAATCTAGAGCACCTAGGTGTAAAAATGTCATTTTGACTTGAAATGATCTAATCAAAGTTGGTTGCTTCATAAATTATATTGACACTTTTAATGAAAATGTATCCAAAATTAGCACTTAAATATATCAATTTCAACTCATTTAATGCGTTTGACTATTTTTAGGCCAAATTGTGCATTTTGGTGGAAATTGGTCAAAAGCCTAATTGATGGTCACTGGTGGCTAGATTTAGGTGTCTAAAAAAGTGATTCATTGAAATTTGAGTTGGATAAGACATCTAATAAGGTGAATTTATTTGTGAGATTTGAAAATATCTCAATCAATCTAGACAATATTGTGAGTGGTCAAAAGCATGGTAGTGATAGAACTAGTCTTGAATATGATGAAGAACAAAAGAATGTAACTCAAGACAAGATAAAGACTAATGTGAAAAAGGAAAATCATTATTTCAAGACATTAACAAACAAATAATGAAGGTGTTGGTAGAATAAAGACAAATTATATCAAATAATCAAATTCCATGAGATATACAAGTTTCAATGGTTACTACCACACACGTAATCAATTTGGGCATAAAGCTAGAGAATGCAAGAGACATGTTAAGATTGAGTTTGCATGGAACTATGATGGGCGTCATTAGTCAAAATATGTGAATATATTTAAGTGCTTCAACTATCTTGATTTTGGACACTTTGCAAACAATTTTACACATAAGATTAGACAAGGTGAGTCCTCTTCAAAAATAAGAGGTGGTTTTTTTTGTCATGATGCAGGACACATTGCAAGTTTATATCCAAATAAGGTAAGATAAAATATGTTTCCATCAAGAAATATTGTTTTATACAACTATAAGAATATTGGCCACATTTATAATTTCTGAAATCAAAGGCCTTTAAGTCAAAATAAGTTCAATCAAGCTCCCAAAGTATAAGGAAGAAGACAAGTTAACTTATGGAAACCAAAGGTGGTAAGTTTGAGTCATGGTGAGACTACAGGTCCAAGTAATTTTTTTGCTATGTTAGAGAATGATATAGAAGGTGAAGTGTCAAAGTATCTCATTATCTGCTCATGTTGTGAATGAAGATACTAATCTCAAAGAGAATAAAAAGGTACTGGTTGAGGATATTTATGAGATGTGTATGGATACAAGTGAATGTCATGCTATTGCTAATCATGTATCATTCAAAGAACATCAAATGTCAATGCCTAGTGATGAGGTTCCTAACTACAAGGTGAATTATTCATATGAAAAGGTATGTAATGAATCTATGTTATCTCCATGTACTATCAATTCAATCTTAGAAGATAGAGAGAATGTTGTATGGTTGAGCAAGGTACTTCTCTTAAGCCTAAGAAGAAGAAGAAGAGGAAATACAAGTATTAGATGACTAAAGAGGAGAAGGAATATGAGAGATTGTGGATAAATCTTGGTTTCACACTTTTTTAGGATAGTTTGAAGTAAGGTGTATTTGCCTATGCTTCTTAGGATACATCTTTCTTGTGGAGAAGCAAGTTTGTGTGCTCAAAATCATAATGAAAAATTAGTATAGAGGTATGTTGATTTTTTATTGGTATCTTAGACTACTATTATTTTGGTATAGAATTGACGATCCTATATTTCCAAGAATTGTGTTACTCATTATAAGGTCATTGGTTAAAAGGAACAACAAGTTCATGAGCTTATTTTAGTGGTTTGTAAAGGAGCTATTATGTAGGGTTAGAATGGGTGCTTCTAGATGGAATAATGATATTGATAAAATGTTAAGAAGAGTTTGATGCTCAAAAAGTTTTTTTGACCTTATTATAGCTTTCTCTAATTGGTTTTGTGCTCTAAAAGTATGTTAAAGTGAAATTGAATATTTTTTGAGTGCTTTCAGTTATCTAAATTTTAGCTTAAGGGCAAGCAGGCCTAAAATGGGTTATAGGAATTCAATGTTCCTAAAGGAATGGAGGCTCAAATTTTGGTCTAGAAGTGTATGATTGTTGTCTCCAAGTGTGCAAGAAATTTTAGATGAGTGCATTGACTAAAAGGACGTTTGTTGACTTTGTTTGTTTTGAGATTCTAGGGTTTTAGTCTCTACTATAAAATTGGGTTTCCTTATGAGTTGAGATCTAAGGCTTCTTAATAGGTTTAATGGTCTAAATAAGTTATCAAATCTTGATTCATAGATATCTAAAGGTTTTTGGATTTCAATTTATTCAAGTTTTTATCAAAATGGAGGCCTAATTGGCTAGTAGGTTTGTGAAGGAAGTATTTTTTAGAGGATGATATAGGTGATTCAAGTTGGTGTGATTGAGGGGGAATATGAGAGTGCTCCATATATGAAGTTTTAGGTCTTGAAGGTGCATCTACTAAAAGTCGTGGGTTCTGTAGGTTCTAGGTAGGGCTAAAAAGAGGCTAGATAGGCCTAGTAATGAAGATGTAATGTTTCTCAATTTAACCTAAAGAGAAATACATGAGTGTTTTAAGTATATTTCTTCAGTTGGTTGAGAGCATGTGTCATATTTGGTGAGTGGTATGAAGTTCTATTGGTGGTCCTTGAGGTGGCTTGAGAGAAGAGGCTAGTAAGCATGTTGGTGTTTCTTTATGGTGTATGGAGATCTAAAGATGCCCAAGATATTAAATGGATAATATATCTTAGGAGGATTTCCTCTTATATGTTTATTTAAGAATTTAATTATATTATATTATATGGCTGAGAAGTACAAGGTGGTATGCACAATGTTAGGGGAGCTAACTCAGATAGCTTGAATGTCTTGAGGAGCTTTGCATGATGTGAAGGGAAGTATATGTGAGATGATTCAATAATATTGAGGATGTGGTGATATATTTTATAGATGATATTTAAATAGTTTTTTTATGATGACTTGATCAAACCTAGTCATAATTGTGTGTTCTTTCTTCGTTGGTTGTAGTGCTTGATTGAAGAGAGTATTGGCATGTAGTAAGAGGAAGTTGTCAAGGCAAGAAGAGGTAGGCTCAAGGTAAAGGGGATTTTTTACTATCTTTATAAGATTTTATTATCCTATTGATAGTATTTTCAAATCCTCTAGATCATTTGGTGGCCACTTTGTCATTATGTCAAAGGGGGAGAAAGTTTTTATTTTGAGAGTGCTTGAAGAGAGAGACGGAAGGTGATTTTTATGATGTTTATTGACATCAATAACAAAGGGGGATATTTTTATATAATTTTAAATGATGTCATTATGATTTCATGGAGGTGTCCAAGTGAGTGGTTAAAGTTCCTTGATAGTCTAAGTGACAATGACAAAGTGTGCAATATGCTTGTCCTAGTATGCTTAAAGGAGGCTTGGTTGATCTTCAATTTTATCATGGTTAGAGATGTTCAAGGATGATTATGGTGATTTTAAGATGTTAAATAGGTACTATAAGAGGTTTTATATGATTTGAGTTCTTTTTTTCATGAGTGGATTTCATTCGGTTGATCATTGTTTTCATCTAAACATTTTGGGTCTAGTGGCAAAAAATTTGAGTAGTCAGTTTGTTGACATCACCATTGCCATGTGTAGATGAGTCAAAGGGAGTATATCATATGGTTGTGATAAAATTTATTAAGATATATTATGTTTTAAATATCAGTTCATGTAACTAATTTTGATAAAATATATGTAAGTGCAAATTTGGGCTCCCAGGCAATTTGATAGTGTTTTTCCATACTTAGCCAAATTTACATGAGGAAAGAAAGAACTAAGTAGTTTGGTGATGGCATATATTACACATGTGGATGTTTCAAAACAATTTTATTATATGGGTTTGTTTTTTTTATTCTTATTTGATATGCACTAAATTTTATGTCATGTGATAGCATGTCAAAAGATATGCATGTGCAAAGTTTTCTTCCGAGCAGTTCTTGACATAGCTGGCTCTTTGGTAAAAACATTGAGTGAGAAGATTGATTGAATTATATCTTACACACACAATTTTTATATGATAATATTTATATGTGGTTATATTATATTATATGAGGAGATAATATGGTATAAATTTCAAATCATGCATCTAAGTAGAGAAAAAGTTTTTAAGGTCCAAAGTTGGCCTTTCAGGTAGATTACAATGGTTCCCATAGTCATTTTTGTAAGAGATAAAGATCAAGACCAAATGAGGATGAAACAGCTCACAAGTGATCATATAAATTAATCTAATCATGTGTATTGAGAGAGATGGTTTCAAGGTGTCCAATGTTTAACATAGATAAAGACTGAGCTACATATAGGAGATCAATAGAGCATGTTTATTCCAAGATGTTAGGATGCAATGAGATGGCGCTAAATGTTCAATGTTTAACATTGAGCAGAGATAAAGATCAATCTTCTTCCAATGATTAATATTGAGTAAGTATTCATACTAATCAATATCAATGGTGTGTATTAAATTCAAGAGGTCAAAGTGATAGTTGTCTAGAATTGTTAAAGCAAGGACAATCTCAAAGAGACCGACAAAGTGTGTGTGACCAAGATTACAAGATTGCACAAGATGAGTTCAACTGTTAAAAGTTTAAAATTTGGGTAGTGGTGAAATATGAATTAAATTTTAAATAAAATTAATGGTGAATTATTTATCTAAGCAGTGAGGACATGAGATGATGTCAAGGTGTTTGAAGTTTACCTGTGACCATTTGAATTTAATGAAAGAAAAACTAGTGCTCAGGTTTTGTGCTATATTTTTCAATATATGCAAAAAAATTTGATGGTGTAATAATTTAATTTATAAAGGACTCCAAGTTACATATGTCAATATGGATTTGAATATTTTTAAGTGTGTATAGTCAAAGTTATGGAGGTTCAAAGTTGACTATGTTTTTATGTTTGTTCTACATGTGACCCGAGAAGATTGTTGAAGCTTATTTTGATGTTGTTTTTATATCTTATGTTTAATTAGATATTGGGGAGTGTTTTAGAATCCATGAGGACCATCTATAATCATTATGAGTGTTTGACCAATCATATGTAATATGATCAAAGGGTTTAAAGTTGGTTATGTTTTTGTTCATAATGACTGTGTGTACAAAAATGTGTTTGAGCTAATTAAGTGTTAGAAAAATAGTGATTTGATGGATATTGGCACTTAAATGGGAACTATAGATCATGTGTAATTATTTCATTAGTTTTAAACTATTCTTGGGTTTCTAGTTTGCTCGAAGAAGTGTTAAAGAGGAGAATGGGTCATCATAGGACCTAAAAGGTGACTTAGGCTTATTTGAAAGAGAATTATGCTTAAGTGTGATCCATGTAATATGCCTTAAGGGTTAAGGCATTCCTAATGGCTGAATAATATGTTGATAATCATTAAGTATCTATAAATAGTGAAACCAAAAGAGATGGTTTTTAGATGTGTACAAGACTTGTAAAAGGTGGATGCATGTGATGTTGTGAAGTGAAGGAGAGGGAGAGTGCCTAGTAGATGAATTGATGAGAAGAGTAGATTAAATAATATGTAAATAACCTATGGGTCATGTTTTTTATGTCAAAATATCACTCTTTTAGGTTTAGGATGAGTGAAGAGGTCTAGGGTGATCTAAAAGGATGATTTGGATGCTTTGAGTGTGCAGAGTTGAAGAGATATAATATACTTCGTATCTACATTAGATTTATAGGTAGTCAGTGTTAAGGAGATTTTGTGTTCATAGGTGTTGTTTTGTCTTCCCAACATATAGGGGGGCATAGTTTCCTTTCTAGGTGAAGCTGGATAAAATTCTAGTTGTGGTTTGCCAGCTAAATAGGTCTGGTAGCACATTGTGAGATTGTGGTCTCACTAAATAAAGGATAATAGTTCCTTGATTAGTTACAGCTGGTCTAAATTGGTTATTTTTATTATAGTATAGTATTTAAATTGTAGGTTCTAGTGGGTTTTCTCTTTCAAGAGGGTTTCCCACATATTTCATTTTTTGTGTGTTTGATCTTACATTATCTCTCTTGTTCATTGCTATGAATGATGTGTATGCTTCATGAATGCTTATGGTAAATGATTAAGAGTTTGAAAAGATTGAAATTTGAAGTTAGATTATCTAGTATCACTAATTTACCCCACCTCTTAGTGATTGTACCTCTAATAATTGGTATAAGAGAAGGTCCTTTGGTAAAGGATTGATAGCTTGAATGTGATACAAGGTATAATATGGGTATTCATCAAGGAGGTTTCTCTACTAAAAAGAATTGATGTTCAATGGATCCAATTATGATTTTTTTATTGCAAGTATGAGCACCTAAATCATGTCTTTAGGGTTTGACATTTGGTAATCTATTATGGATGATTATTTTTCACCTACTATTCCTCCATCTAGTGTTGCAGATAAGAAGTTGTTTGAGAACAATTCTAAGGAAATTAATGCTATCACTTGTAGTCTTTCAGAGATTGAATGCACTAAGGTAATCCATTATTCATATAGAAATTAAATATGGGATAAATTGAATACTATTTATGAAGTACACCCACAATTTAATTTGGAAAAGTTGTAAACTCACCGAAGACAATTTGAGAGTCTCAATATGGAGGAAGAAGATTCTATGGCATATTTTATATAGAGAGTTGATGAGATTGTGAACATAATCATAGGTCTTGGAGATAACTATGAATAATATACTATAGTTAAAAATTTATTAGGCTCCCTCTCTCTCATGTTTGATCCTAAAGTATCTATTGTATAAGAAATTCACGATCTTACTCAACTAAAGTTAGATGAATTGCATGGCATCCTTACTACCTATGAGATGAGGAAGAATGATGATACACCACCAAAGAAGGAAGAAAAATTCAAGATAAAGATAAAGCATAAGAATTTATAAGGTGATAAACCCAAAGAGGATGACATTTCTAATATTAATGAGGATGAATTTATTTCTTTGTTTACAAGGAAATAGAAAGCATGCTCAGACAAGTATAAAATTAAATTACCCTTAAAATGCTTCAATTGTGGAGAGATGGGACATTTTTATAGAAATTTCCATAATAATCATGATGATGAATAACATGATTAATACCAAGATGAAGAAAATAAGACATACAAGAAGAAAGGATTCATAAACTATCATAATAACAAGAAATTCTTTAAGAATAAGAAGAATCTCTACACCAATAAAGACTACATCTCATCAGATGAGAGTGAAGATAGTGACTTAGAGTGTGATCATGAATATGATGGTCATATTGAATATGAATCCCTCTTCATGGCTAAGGATTTTATTCATATCAAAATGATTTTACTTGGAGTGATACAGATGATGATGAAGATGAGGTGGATTATGAGATTGCATTATCAAATGATCTTGAAGAATTGAAGATTGAGAAGAATATTAACAAGAAGATGAAGTCTCAACTCAAAGACTATGAGGAGAAATTTAGTTTGTATGAGGCAAGAACAAATGAAGACACCAAGGAGCATGATGATATAGTCAAGCATCTCATTTGTTAATTGGATATCCTATCTATAATCCTAAAAACTATAGAAGATGAATGTTTAAGGTATGAAATTGAAATTGAGTCATTGAAATTTGAGTTAGATAAGACATATAATAAGGTGAAGTCATTTTTTAGATTTGAAAATATATCAAGTGATCTAGATAATATTCTAAGTGGTTAAAAGCATGTTAGTGACATAACTAGTCTTGGATATAATGAATAATAAAAGAATGTAACTTGAGACAAGATGAAGACTAATGTGAACAAGAACAATCATAATTTGAAGACAAATCATCAAACAAGGAGTGAAGGTCCTATCAAAATGGAGACAAATCATATCAGTAGCCAAATGCCATAAGGTATGTAAGTTTCAATGGTTATTGTTACACATGTAATCAATTTGGGCATAAAGCTAGAAAATGCAAGAGACCTAATAAGAATGAGTTGGCATGTAACTATGATGGAGATCATTAGTCAAAAAGTGTGAAAAAAATTAAGTGCTTTAACTATCTTGATGTGGGACACTTTGTAAACCATTATCCACATAAGACTAGATAAGGTGAGCCCTCTTCAAAAAGAAGAGGTTGTTTCAATTGCCATCACATAAAACACATTTAAAGTTTCTATCCAAACAAGGTAAGACAAAATATGTTTCCATTAAGAAGTATTGTTTACTAAAACTATGAGAAGATTGGCCACATTGCTAAGTTTTGTAAGCAAAGGCCTTTAAGTTAAAATAAGTTCAATCAGGCTCCTAAAGTACAAGGAAAAAGACAAGTTAACTCATAGAAACCAAAGGTGGTAAGTTTGAGTCATGGTAAGAATAAAAGTATAAGTAATCTATTTAATATGGTGTAGAATGGTAAAGAAGGTGAAGAGTTCCAATGGCTCTCACTATTTTCTCATGTTGTGAATCAAGAGACTAAGCTCAAGGAGAAGACCAAGGTTTTGGTTGAGGCTATTTCTGAGATGTGTATGGATCTAAGTGAACATCTTGCCATTGATAAGCATGTATCATGCAAAGAACATCAATTGTTAGTACCTAGTGATGAGATTCCTAACTGTAAGGTGAATTCTTCAGATGAAAAGGTATGTCATCAATCTATGTTGTTTACATGTATTTTCAATTTAATATTAGAAGAGGAGAATGTTATAATGTTTGAGAAAGGTGCTTATCTTAAGCGTAAGAAGAAGAAGAAGAACTAAAAGTATTAGATGACCAAGGAGGAGAAATAATATGAGGATTTTTAGGCAACTCTTAGTTTGACACCATTTTAGGAGAATGTGAAGTAGGGTGTCTCTGTTAATGCTTCTTAGGAGACATTTTTCTTATGGAGAAGCAAGTTTGTGTGCTCAAGATCATAATGACAAATTAATAAAGAGGTATGTTGATTTTTTATTAGTATTTTAGACAAATGCTATTTTGGTATATAATTTATGATCATATATTGCCAAGAATTATGTTGATCATTAAAAGGTCATTGGTTAAAATGAGAAACAAGTTCATGAGCTTGTTCTAGTGGTTTGTAAAGGAGTTATTGTGTAGGGTTAGAATGGGTATTTTTAGATGGCATAATGAGATTAATGAAATTTAAATAAGAGTTTGATGCTCAAAAAGTTTTGTTGACCTTATTATAGCTTCCTTTAAGTGGTTTTATGGTCTGAAGGTATGTTAAAGTCAAATTGAATATTTTTTGAGTGCGCTTAGTTTTCTCAGTTTTGGCTTAAGGGAAAGTAAGCCTAAAATGGGTTATAGGAAGTCAATCTTAAAAAATTTATGGAGGCTCAAATTTTGGTCTAGAAGTGTATTATGGTTGTCTCCAAGTGTGCAATAAGTCTTAGAGGAGGGCATTGACCAAAAAGAGGTTTGTTAAATTTGTTTGTTTTATGATTCTAGGGTTTTGAGATCTACAAGAAAAGTGGTTTGCCTTATAATTTAAGATTTAAATAATATTAATAGGTTTAATGGGCCAAATGGGTTGTCAAATCTTGATTCACATAGATTTAAAGGTTTGTGTATTTCAAGTTATTCATGTTTTTTAATCAAAATGGAGGCTTAATGAAGCTAGTAGGTTTGTGAAGTAAGTATGTTTTAGAGGATGAGATAGGTGATTAATGTTGGTTTTATTGAGGTGGAACATGATAGTGATCTATATATGAAGTTTCAGGTCTTTCAGGTGCATCTAATGAAAGTTGTGGGTTTTGTAAGTTCTAGGTAGAGCTACAAGGAGTCTAGACATGCCTAGTAATGAAGATGTGACGTTTTGCATAGTTTATCCAAAATATAAATGAATGAGTGATTAAAGGAGAGTTATTATGTTATATTAGATCATTTTTCCTATTTTTTGAGTGGAATTAAGCTTTTTTGCTAGTCCTTGAGGTGGCTTGAGAGAAGAGGCTAGTAAACATGTGTGGTGTTTCTTCATGGTGTATGGAGATATGAAGATTCCCAAGAGGTGAAATGGATTAGATATATTAGATGGATCCCATATAATATATTTATTTAATAATTTCAATATATTTTAGTGCATGGTTTTGAATTACAAGATGGTATGCACAGAGTTAGGGGGAGCTAACTCAGATAGCTTGAATGGCTTGAGGAGCTTTGCATGATGTGGAGGGAAGCATATGTGAGATGATTAAGTCATATTTAATATGTGGTGATATATCCTATAAATGATATTTAAATAAGTTTGGTATGATGAATTGATCAAACATAGTCATAATTGTGTGTTCTTTCAACATTGGTTGTAGTGCTTGATTGAAGAGAGTATTGACATGTAGTAAGAGGAAGTTGTCAACGCAAGAAGAGGTAGGATAAAGGTAAGGGGGAGTTTTTAATAAATATAAAATATGGTATTCTCATATTAGTTGTTTTTTAGGTCCTCAAAATCATTTGGTGCCCACTTTGTCATTATGTCAAAGGGGGAGAAAGTTCCTGTTTTGAGAGTGCTTGAAGAGAGAGGAAGGTGAGTTGTATGATGTGTGTTGACATCAATGACAAATGGGGAGATTTTTGGATAGTTTTAAATGATTTTATGTATGTTTACAAGTGATTATATGAATTTCCTTTATATTCTAAGTGACAATGACAAAATGTGCAATATGCTTGAAGGAGGCTTGGTTGATCTTTAGTTTTGGCATGGTTAGATATGTTTAGGGATGAGTATGGTGATTTTAGTATGTGTAAGAGGTTTTATATTATTTTATTGATTATGTAAATGAGTTTATTTCATTTTTTTATCCATTTTTTCATCTAGACATTTTGGGTCTACTGACAGAAAATCTTAGTAGTCAGTTTGATGACATCACCATTACCACATATGGATGACTCAAGGGGAGTTGGTCATATGGTTATGATAAAATTTGTGCCTAAATATTATGTGATAAATATTAGGTCATGAAACTAAGTTTGAAAAAATATATTCAAGTGCAAAGTGTGGATCTTAGGTAGTTTGACAATGTTTTTCCACACTTAGCCAAACTTGCATGAGGATAGAAAGAGCTAAGTAAGTAGTTTGGTGATGGAATATCTCACACATATGGATTTTTTACAATAATTTTATAATATGGGTTTTTTTAGTTTCATTAATATTTTATATTCAATAAATTTTAGGTCATGAGATGAAATGCATCAAAATATATGCATGTGCAAAGTTGGCATTCCAAGTAGTTCTTGAGATAGTTGGCTCTGTGGCAAAAAATCTAAGTGAGCAGATTAATGGAATTATATATTTTATACATGAGGCTTTTAAAATAATATTTATATTTTTTTGTATTATAATATGTGATGATATCATATGGTCTAAATTTTATATCATGCATCTAAGTGCAACAAAAGTTATTGAAGTCCAAAGTTGGCCTTCCAAGCAGATTACAATAGTTCCCATACTTAGTCATTTTTACAAGAGATAAAGATTAAGAAAAAATGAATATAAAATGATTCATAAGAAATCATATAGATTTATCTAATGGTTCATATTGAGTGAGATTATTTCAAGGTGTTCAATGTATAACATAGATAAAGACCAAGCTACATACAAGAGATCGACGAAGTGTGTTTATTCCAAGATGTCAAGATGTAGCGAGATGGTGCTAAGTGTTCAATGTTTAAAATTGATCAAAGATAAATATAAATATTATTAAAATGATAAAAAAATTAATGGGTGTTCATAATTATTAAAATAAATGGTACATATTAAAGTTAAGAGTTTAAAGTGATGGTTGTCTAACATTGTTAAAGTAAGGACAATCTCGAAGAGATCAACAGAGCATGTGTTATAAAGATTGTAAGATTATATGAGACGAGGTCAATTGTTCAAATTTTAAAATTTGGATAGTGGAAAACTATGATTTATATTTTTAATAAGATTGATAGTGCATAATTAATCTAATAAATGAGGACACAAGATTATGGCAAGGTGTTTAAAGTTTAACTGTGATCGTTTGAATTCAAATATTTGAATTTAATGAAGGAAAAACCAATGCTCAGGTTTTATGCTATATATTTTGATCTATGTATAATTTTATCATGTTGTAAAAATATCATTTGTATAGGACTCCAATTTTCATTTATAAATATATACTTTAATATCTAAAAGTGTGTACATTTAAATTTATGTAGGTTCATAGTTGATTGTGTTTTCATGTTTGTTCTGCATGTGACCCAAGAAGATTGTTTGAGCTTGTTTTGATGTTGTTTCGATATATCATGATGACTTAGCTATTGGGGAGTGTTTAATAATCCATGAGAAAAATCTTTGAGAGTTTTAAAGGTTTGACCAATCATATATAGTATGATCAAAGGGTTAAAAGTTGATTGTGTTTTCATTCATAATGACTATGTGTATAGAAAGGTGTTTGAGCCTATTGAGTGTTATTAAAAGAGTGATTTGATGGATATTAGAACTTAAAGGGGACCTATATATAATTTTGAATGATTCCATGAGTTTTAAAGTGTTCTTGTGTTCCTAGTTTTCTTAGATAAGTACTAAAGAGGTGAATGGGTCATCATATGACCTAAAAGGTGACTTGGGCTTATTTGAAAGAGAGTTGTGCTTAAGTGTGATACATTTAATATGAATTAAGGGTTAAGGAATGCATAATTTCCATAAATATGTTGATAAACATGAATACTATATAAATAGTGAAACCAAATGGAATGGTTTCTAGATGTGTGTAAACCTTGTAAGAGGTGGGTGCATGTGAGTGTTGTGAAGCAAAGGAGAGGGAGAGTGCCTAGTAGATGAGTAGATAAGATTGAGGTCTATGTGTATGAAATGTGGGTCATTTTTATAATGTCATAATAGTTATCTTATAGGTTAAAGATGAGAGAAGAGGTCCATGATGATTTAAAAGGATGTTTTTGATTCTTTGAGTGTGTAGAGTTGAAGAGAGTTAATATACTTTATATTTCCATCAGATTGGTAGGAAATCAATGTTCAAGAGATGTTGTGTTTATAGGTTTTGTTGTGATTACTAAACATCTATGGGTTATAACCTCCTTGTAGGGTGAAGATTGAATTTTTGTTGTTGTTATGGTTACTCAGCTAGACAGGTGTGGTAGCACCTTCTGTGATTGTAGTTTCACTAAATAATGGATTGTAGTTCCTTGATTAGTTATATCTGGTCTAAATTAGTTCTTGTTATTATAGGATAGTATTCCAATTATAGGTTCTAGTTGGTTTTCTCCCACAAGAGGGTTTCCAACATATGTCATGTGTTATGTGTTTGATCTTGCATTGTCTCTCTTACTCATTGCTATGAATTATGTGCATTCTTCATGAATACTTATGTTAATTGGTTAAGAGTTTAAAAGGATTTAAAGTTGAAGTTGGATTATCTAGGCTCACTGATTCACCCCCGCTCTTAGTGATTGTACCTCTAAAAAATAGAAGTTATATCAATGAAATTCATCCCATTTGATGAAAAGACACATCACTTTAGAAATGAGACATGTCATTTGATGAAAATATATTGAGGGCATTTATAAGAAGAACTTGATAAAGGAAAAGGATATATATTTATTTTTTACATTCATTCTCTTATCTGAAGTTTAGGTAGTAGCCTCTTCTTGTATAATTAAGGATAAAACCCCTCATTTATTAGATACAAGGATGAAACCCCTTGATATCAACCCCTCAAGGATGAAAACCTTTAAGAGTTATCTATTAGAATATTTATAAATAGAATTCCACATTACACATTTGATCATTATAAAACATTATTTGTTATATAAATTTATTATCTTGTTAATAAGAACATAATTATATATTCATTAAATATTATTATTTCAAACTTTAAAAAGGAATACTGAGAAATCCAAATTAACATATAATATTTTGATTTGGTATATTAAAATGGTATCAGACCTTTTCATCCTTATAGCTTGAGGATTTTGATGATATTTATGCATTCAAATCATAAGGTCAACATAAAAAACATAAATGATGCACAGTTTGACCAATGGGCCCAATGGAAAATTCAAGTATATACATTGGTCATAATTAGTTTAACAAATGCAAAAGTTGAATAACTTGCTAACTCAAAATTCTAATGGTGAGGTAAGATCATCACAAGCACAATAAGGTTATAAATTTAATAATAGTTGTGAAGGACAACCATCAAGTACTTATGTATGCCCAACCATGCCCACATTTATTCAATCAGAGGAGCCAATATAGGAAGAAGATAAGGTCGAGTTGATTTTCAATGATATTAATGCATTTCATAATAATAAATATTTAAATCTTGATCATATGATAAGGGATGAATTGAATTTCATATATTTTTTCCATTTATATGGGAAATGTGTAAAAGAGGAAGATGAATGGAAACCAAAATAAATCAAACAAGTCATCACAGAGAAGCTACTAAAGGAGCATAAAATTTGGATGGTCTAAAATTATTTAGGTAAAAACCTTGAGTTGAAGGAGTATCCAATGGAATTAAACCATTCAGTGCTGAAAAACATCCCAATAGCATCACTCAAATGATTCTCTGGGCCCAAGTTGGAGGTGATAGTTCTTGAACTTAAACAACCAAACAAACATTAAATCATCTTATGACAACCATAAATTTATCTTATTATCAAAATGAAAATGGGTATGAATATTTTATAAAATATGAACCATTGCTTGGTCTCCATTATAACATAAATAAAATATTTGTCTTCATGGATAGTGGAGGTGACTCATTAATGGAGATTGTAATCATATATTTGGTGATAAATGATCTTGAATAGGTCATTAAGAGCCAAAAATATGATCAATTTAGAGTACATAAAGGTCCCAAGATCCTTATGTTTAGCCAAGGGCTCATTAATAATTACATCAATGATTATAATGGTATAATGTCATGGGATCTAGGAAAGAAAAGTTTTAATAATCCTTTGCGAGAGAGAACTAATAATAAAGCAATTAGTTCTACAAGGATGGTTAAAGAAACATCTAATCTTGGAACAAATTATAGTTTATTATGGAGTGTAATATTAGGTTTTAAATTTCTTGAGGAAAAGAAATATAAATAAAGGA
>JARHVA010003908.1:1502500-1527500 GCA_037957365.1 Torreya grandis
TCTTCCTATGGCCTCTACATCCACCATCTCTACATCTCCTATCTCTACCACACCACCCTCTCCTATCCCCCTCCATTATAATCCATGTAACATAATAAATATGCCTCTATCACTCTGACATCATCCACATATGCTCCCTTTATCTCCTCCTCTACAAAAATATCCTACTATATTACCTATGGCTTAGGAAAATCCCCCTCTGATTTATCCCTCTTATATACATATGGTGCCTTAAGTATATCCTAACATATTCCAAACTATCATCACACATACCTAAACTAAAATATCTCCACATGCTTTATGTCTCATCCTCACAACCACCTCGCTCATTTATCCTACCATCAGCTCCATATCCATCATTGGCCATGTTAGAAACTTGATGTATGGCCTCCATATCACCTCAGCCTCCTCTAACTCATCCAATACCTATATATAGTATTCTAAGTCTCTAACCCTCCCATTTCCATATAGATAGGCAAAGTCATCCCTCTATTGTAAAAAACCAACACTAAATGCAAACTGATGCCATCCCATTCATGGTATCCCTAGTGGCTACACTACTCGGATGTGTTTGTATTCACATCATTATAAAACATAGGTGGCATATATTTGATAACACTATTATTTCCTCCATCCCCATAAATCTTTATATATTAATGCAAGTAATGTTAGAACCTATATACATACTATTCAATGCTCACACATATCTACTAATGCTCTTGTCAAGCTCCATGAGAATCTCCATCCACCATAATCATGAAATGTGTAACAATAAATGATCAACATAATCATGGTGATCACCCATCTCACATCTTGGTCCTAATAATATAAAATCTCAAAAGTGAATCATCCTACTATAAATATAATATATATAGCATCATCCCCATATAACCATGTCAATGTTGTTTTCCTATCCTCTCTCATCCACCATGGTATACTCTTCTCCCTATGTAGGCAATCATAGTATCTTATAAATATCCTCCAAATTCATGGTCATCTCTCCTATATATAAAAAAAAGGTCCTTGAATATAAATCCCATCACTCTATCAATGCCACTAGTAGACTCCAATCCTAGTGTACATGGTGATAGTGGCATAGTCCTCCTAAGCCTACTAACTTGAGATGTTCTAAACCTATATATCTCATCACCTCTTGTAGATGTTATAGTAATGGTGGCACTTGATCTCACATGGTTAAAAGTATGTGTTCTTGAAATCCCATAATCCCGTAGGTTTATTTAGTTTCCTAGCCACTAATCCTATCAACTATGTTTTTTTTACCCTTAGGAATTAGGATTGACCCATAAGGGATTAACATTGATTGGTCCTTGATCATCACTAATCAACTAATCAACATTTATCTATCACTGATCAATGGTCAATCACCAATGAATTGACATCAATCCACTGTGGATCAATGTTGACCCCTACTAAACCCAAGCAATACAAAACCCTAACTAAACTAGTTAAAAATGCAAAAAAAAATCATAAAATCATAAAAAAATTTTACCTTACATCATCATGAGGTCATTATTTCCACTCTCACTCCTACCAACCTTTATCATGTATATTTTTCTCAAACATATAGATAGGTGTCAATTTTTTGGCTTTAAATCCCACATTCTCAATTATAAAATAAACATCAAATCCATTTAGTGGCTTATTTATAGACCCTTAAGATCAAAATAGATTCATTTTCAATAAATGTTTATTCTCTCCTAATTGATATTGATCCATTAGATCAATGTCAATTTTGTCTATTTTGGCTCCCTTGTACTAATTATAAATTTTTGTATCCTTCTAACCCTGTTCCAAGGCCACTCAAGTAATCCTTTATTACCCAACATTATTGTCTTATGGACATTGACCCCATGATGTTCCCATATATTTTTAGAGGTATACATTCATTTCAACATATATCCTTATGGATCTTGAAAATTTACCTCATCTTGAGTGCAAGTGTCCCTAGGTAGCACACATGTACCAAGTATACTGGATTTTAGTTATCCCACCTATCATTTTCATTATTGACTACCTTTGATAGAGCGCACATGTTCATAGTTGTAGCAATCCATTATTTTTTTTACCTTGTGGCATTCTTGTTTGGATATCCTATATCTTGGTGGCATAACATTGTACTTCATGTTTATCCTTACATCTTCAATGCTCATTTATAATATACCTTATCCTTTACCACCTCATTTTCAAACCTATCTCCACCTTAGAATCCTTTGTTATCTCTTAATTTTAGGGGGGATACCTCCTCATATAAACCTAGTGCATTAGACCCATCCTAGTTTTTGTCTCATAGTAGGTTATCACAAACCACTCAATAAAAAGGGGAAAATTTAGACACTATAAATTTGCACCATTTTATTACAAATAAATGTCTCTTACCTCTTCCTTTTTTACACTAGTTAATATAGTTTTATTGTTTGTCATATTATGTTGTGTAATTAATCTTATTAATTACCATTTTATTAAGTAACTAGTTAACCATCCTTAAATATAATAAAATATCCCTAAGTTTATTAGAGGTAAGTTATCTTAAATCCTTGACAACTTCTCCCCAACTGATCCTCATTAAAAACCAACCCAAACTAAGTTTAATACCATGTTTTGGATTTGTTGGAATAAATAAGTTAAACTTGGACTATATCAATACCTATCCCCATGATCATCATTAATACTTTTAGGGTCGATGTCCATTTATACTCAATCTATCCTGAAGCTGAAGGATCCTAAATTTGTACATTAGAATGATAAATAAATTACCCTAGAGTATTATAGAAGAATGCCATCCTTGTTTCAGCCCATCCACACTTAGTTAAATTTTAAGCACATCCCTATCAATGAGATATTTTTTGTAGCATAGGAAGCATTTTCAGAGGTATGTTTTCTATTTAAGTGCATCCTAATTATTATGTTGTCAATTTATATTGTGTTTACTAATTTGATCCTATTTAGATAGTTAGTAACCAATCATTGAACCATTTATAATATATTATATCCCTCCTTTATACCCATCTTAAACTTTTTATATGTAATTTAAGGATTGATGATGATTCTTTATATGGATTAACATCGAGTACTTAATCAATAACAATTTTGAGACAATCAGTATTGATCCTTATGTTTTTAAATTTATCTACAACCCGAGACTAGTTTATTAGTCTTAAGTGTTTCCAATTTTCTAAATATAAGCCTTAAAATCATGCATTAATATTTGTAGATGACCTTGCCTAGTGTTATACATGATGTGGTTTCAATACATGACTTACCCATCATTCCTTGCCCATTATTTTTCAATCAAAGAGACATATCATTTAAGTTAGGAATTTACACAATCATCATTACCCCACCTCTAGAGTCCATCATTGAGAAACTAAAAGTAATTCAATAATAAAAATACTTAGCTATAGCATATTGTAATGAATATTTTGATAATATCTATTTAATAGATTTATTTGTTTCATTTTAGTATCATAACTTATCACATGATTTATTATAATTTATATCATTATATTATCTACTTGATTACATAAAATAGTGGACTAACATCCCTCTAAGGAAGTGTACCACTTCCTAAAATTGATCTAGTATCAAGAAGTCCACTCATTTATCTTATTAATCCAATATTTTCCAAGTTATCTCTTATGTGCATGTAGTCCTTCATAGCCAAAAAGGATCTCCCACCTCATTGGATCAACAGTGCACAAATCCCATCATAGGTATTCCTATTTAAACCCTATATCATTTATATTTATAGTAAGTTTATTTTATCGATAATTAAAATAAAAAACAAATACTAAAATAGTCTTATTTTACTACTATTTACTGATCTACTTTGATATACCTTTATTCCTTTATTCTCCATTCACATACTAGGCATACATATGGTTGAACCTTGAGATTACAGATTGGTTCATAGGTAATCCTAAGTGTTTATTTAGTCATTTATTTGGATACTTAACCTCATTTAAACCAAATTCTAAAGCTCATTCATGTGTATCACTTATATCACTCATGTTGGTTATTCCAAATTCTTATGGAGGGAGAATCATAAAATCCATAAAAATTTTAAAATCCAAATCATTTAAACAAAAGGAAATGATTTAGAAAGGTAACATACAAATTCAAAAGTATAATCACAATAAAATACATGATTTATATCACATCTCATATTTATAATTGAAGTTCAAACTCCATATCTGGCCTCATGATAGAGTCGAGGTCCATTGGGGTATAGTAGGCTAGTAGACTAGGATAGGAAAATAAAAAAATCTATGAGTGCTACCTAATTTCTCACGTAAGTAGCCAATATTCATAGTAGAATAATGAATCTATAAGAGATCAAGAGTAATGTGGAACATGTTGTGGGAATTTAGGTCCATTTTAATTTTCTTGTTCATATAACCAACATGAGTTGATCTTTGTATCTCACTTATTTTCCTATATAGCTTTGTGTTTATTGTGAGTAGGTATCCTTTATATTTTGATGGTCATTAGACTCTTAGTGTATCTCCCTTTTACCTAGTATTCCTCATGTTTCCTAGGGTATTCTCATAGACTCTTATGTCATACTTTTTACATTCCCTCTTTCATTACAACATTCCTAATATTTCCCCTTAAGAAATATTGTTTTGTTAATTGATCTTTCACCCTAGGGTTTCCCTTTGTGAGTTACAATTTAAGACTATGGATAGGACCAGTATCTCCTCACAAATTACCATAATAAAAATATTTCCTTATTTCCAATCACCTAATTGACTTTCCCTTTATCAGTTGTAAGACCATAGATAGGATTACCTTACAAATTACTACATTACAAAAATAATTTTAATTCCCAAAACTATTTCCACCTCATTGGTGTTCCCTTTGTGAGTCATAGTGTAAGACCATAGATAGGACCAATCCCTCCTCAAAAAATATTCCAATATCTAATTCATACTTTAAACAAGTCAAAATGAAATTACATGCTTAAAATTTGAGATAAGTTGTGTTTGATTATGAGTTTCATATCATTTGACATACTTTCCATATCGATTTAGTATGTTTTATGCTTACCTTTAAACTAATTCACATGTATCTTCTTAATTTCCAATTTTATGTATCTTTAAAACCATTTTATTACTTTTGTCATACTTCCCATCTTGAATTAGTGTATTAATTTAATTTACACTTACATTTTTTTTTCATACTTCCTATCTTGATTTAGTATGATTGATTAACTTTATTGTTTGTTTGTTTTTATGTCATTTGATTTTCATGTTTTTTTCATTTTATTAAAAAATTTCATACTTCCCAACGTGATATAGTATGATTTTTATTATTTTAATTTGGTGAAAATCTTTTACATGGGTTGAAACCATTTTGTTACCCTTTTTACCACTTTGGTTTATTATACTTATTCATCTTTTATTTTTACACATTTCCCATTGTGATATAGTGTGTATTACATTTGTTTTGACTAATTATACTTTTCCAAATCAGTTTTGCCATTTTATTTTTAACCATGCATGTATATCACATAATGATAGAAAATAAAACTTACATCACATATTTCTCATAGCATATCCAACAAAAACAAAATACATGTACTATAAAGGAAATATATGTATGCATCCACATCCAAATCAAAGTAAAACTCATAAGATCAATTAAATGCTAACATATAAATATATATATAAAATATATATATATATATATATATATATATATATATATATATATCATGTGTTTTTTATAATACAAGTAAAAAATATAATTTCTATAGCTCTAAGATTATGTTCCATATTATCTATCATGTGTCCTAGTCGTGCTACCCATGGATGCCTATGAGTGACCCCTCTAAATGGTGCACTATAAAGAGGGAGTTTAGGAACTCAAGATAGCAACCTATCATTATAATTTATCCACCTATATCTAACTTGTATGATTTGTGTTTTAGTCACCATGTGCGTTGATCACTCTTGTGTTGAGGCCTGTCAGGCCTAAGCCTCTCTAGCTCCTGCCCCTTCTAGTGTATATAACCCATCACCTCATTCCTATAGTTATTACATAGCCTCTCCCACCAATATAAATTATATCAATGATATAGGGTAGATATGACCATATAATCATCCAAAAGGGTAGGGTTTTATGGTGATAACACCCCATCAAAAATATCATGATGTGCAGCCATAATTAGGGTTCCCCATCTAACCTCTTCTATAGAAAAATCTACAAAACTAGAAACCAAATATACATCCAATCACATGTATATATATCAAATAATATATCTATAATAATCAAAGATTAAACTAGTGTTCTATATCAAAAACTTAAAACAAGTTAAAACATTTCTCACTAGTGTCAGTATCATCGACCATGATCTCACCATTTGCTTGCCCACCAAGAACTCATCCATTGGATGCCTCCATGCTAATGCAAAATAGAGATTCAAAACTAGATCCCATTATGTTCCTCTCCTCAATGGACTCTCTATAGACTAATTGTATCTTTATTCCAATGAAGGATCCCCCTACATGACAACTAGCACCTTTATCCCCTCATGTTGATGGTGTCTTAATATCTAGTGAGCTCATATTGGCCATTATCACCTCTATTATGATCTTTATTGTGCTCCCTCATCCATTGCATCTAAATCCACCATGTTAACCCATCAATGCCTCACTACCTCACATTTTCATGCTTGATTATCCCATGATCTATCTTGTTAAGGCCTAATCACTGGTATCTCAATAGGTACCCCTCTGCCTCCTCTCCCTCTCAGCTCTCTAGCATGGCATGCCTAATAAGTAGGCACTACTAGAGTGGCCACTACATGTGGAAGTCTCAATTATGTGGGCACATAATCCACTATATGAGGATATACCCATGAATTTTAGTGTCCTATGATCCACACACATGCCACACCTATAGAAATGATAGCCCAACTTAGCCATATGGAAACTATGTGAGTGTATAGATGCCACACTATCTACCTTCATATGACTATAATTAAAATATATTTTATTATTATGACATTAAGATCTAATACATCTATTATTTTAGATCTAACTAACATTATGGCTTAGGAAAAATTATAAATTAATAAAATTACTAATGTTAAGTTGATGTGACCAATAAAATTACAAACTAGATGATGCATCCATTTTCCCCTATGACTAATAAAATTACAAATTAATTACTTCATCAACTTATATGATATAGTTTTCTTATTTTTATACATAATTATCCTATTTAATACTAAATCATCCCTTTTCTATCTTTATCATACTATATCAGCCCTTTCATATGCAGTCAAACTCATTTAGTGAAATGAATTGGCCACATAATAAAAATATCATTGGTCAGAGGGTACTATGTCAGCCATCTTCCTATTTCCAACTATATCAACCTACTGCTATATAGATAGCCATCTTTAGTGATACTATATCATCCCACTGCTATGAATTTGGCCCCATATTTTTATCTCACCTTGTGAACTGAGTGGATAGGGTCGATTCTATTATTATTTTGTGATGAAGTTTTGACCATTTATCATAAATGCCTTAGGAATTTATTGGTCTAAATTTTCCTACCCATTACCCTATTCTGACCCTAGTTTACCTAAAAAACCTAGGGTCAATTTTGATGTCTATATTTTTCCTACTATCCAATTTTATATATTTATCTTCATTTAAATTAAAATTTATCAAAAATTTGAAATTAATGCTTTCTTACCTATATTTTACTTGTTGCATCTGTTATGCATCCTCCACATCATAGTTATCATCTCCTCACCATTGTCACTCTCTAAGCTCAAACTAGGTCTCTCAGAGCAATATTTTCTTAGAATAGTAAAATACCAAATGAATTTATTTTCACCCCATTTATATTTACTATTCAAAATTATTTACCTATCAAATATTTACCATCAGATTCTATTTTTTTACCATAATTTTATTTCTACTAGCTCTTTTTTTGAATCTCAAGATGTTTTAAAATCCTAACATTATAGAGAATATTTTCACATATGATGTATATTTTGTAAAAATTTTGATTTTTCACTAATTTTTATAGGTTCACCTAATGTTCCCAACATTTGACACCTTCACATTTTTCTAACTTCATTATTTATCTAGAGCACTAAGGTAAGTAAAGGTATGCATTTTTCAATGTTGTCCTCTCATTTATCTTATTCAATTATTACTAAAATTTATTTCACTTCAACATTATGTGTTACTATGTTCTTTTCTTGAAGCACCATCCCATGTTATACCTACACGATATGTGATGACCTTATATTGGGGCATATGTATACACATAATATTTTCAAACTTTATTAATTATTGATGTTTTCTCTCTTATGGGAACCCATTGAGTCTCAATCTCTGTGAGTGCACACCTTAAACGGTACACTAAGAAAGGGGTAGGAAGGCCATTCATACTTCACAATATTTTTGTCCCTTACACCACCACTTTTTATCTACATAGCCATCTCCTATACACTTACCTTATCTTTATCTCCTCCATTACAAACTCCTCCAACCAATTCACTACCTTATTAAACCCTTACCTAAGCCAAAAATCCTTTTTGACATTTATAAAAAAAAAATGAGCCTAGGTAAAACTTGTATTCAAAATTATATTATCACATTATGGATCTTGTTCAGCCTTGGCTGACCCAGACTAACACCTAACTTAATTTTATCAATTAACGATACAAGGTCAAATTGGGACAACCCTATCAATTAAACTTTTAGAAAGGTTTAAGGTTAGATTAATATATATACACACATTCATTTATGCCATTTATGATCAATAAAATAATAATAATAATAATAATATATTACACATCTTCTTATTTAGCATTCTACTTGGGGTTCATTGCTTAGGGTTCCAATACTTCTTTTGGAGATACAGATATTGTCTTATAGAGAAGTCTTTTGGATACATAGAGAATTTTCGTATATGACTTATCCTTGTTATATTTTCATGATACAAAAACCTCTTATGAAACACCTTAAACAAGGTAGAGATTAAGGATCAGTGGGTTCATCTTCAAAGGTAAGAATTTCTAATTTTGTTCTTCTTTTATTAAATTAGATAGATTTGCATTTGTAGTTCTATCCCATGCATTAGGATTTTCTATACATTTGATTAGGTATATATCTTCTATGCACATTTAATTTTTTTGTTTATTACCCCCACTTTATGCCACAAGCTTTGGTGAGCACTAGATTAGGTTTTAATTTACTTGGCATTTACTTTGTGAATATGAAACCATAGGACCTATCTAGGGGTATTACATGGTGTTGCTTGACTAGAGGATTTAGAACCCTCTATAGTGATGTTATTATGATAAGATACCCCTTGGTTAGGTCTATTAGATTCATATTGGTAATGAACCTGAATGTCTAAATGTATCAACAAGTAGAAGTGTAAGTTTGATTTAACTTCTCTGAGCTAGGATTAATTTTTAGGTCAGCTACATTTCCCTTTTATACATAATCCATTTTATATTTTTTAAACCAAAATAAATCAAATATGATAAACACCAAACCTACTACAAAAAACCAATCAAATAAATTGATGAAGTATATCAATAGACATGACTAGGTAAGGTATGTTTTCTTTGTAGGCTCTCAAATATACTAACCCCAATCATAAATAGTGAAAATGGCCAAATGGCACTAACTATGGAGGATTCCAGAATCTAGTAGATGTATTATCTCATCTCTACAATACTGTTGATGTGGGTTTTATCGACACCTCAGCTAATTCTTAAATGAAGAAACCTATAATGTTTTGGGATATCAATGGAACTATGTTCCACTCTAGGGCATGAGTTCTAGGTATGTAACTAGAACAACTAGGTGGTGGAATAGCAGGTTGAACCTATGGGTTATTTAACCAAGTTTGTGGGTGGATACATGGATTCTATTAAAAAGGTAAATCATTAGGTGAGTTATATGGGTGGAATATTATCCTATGGTGGGAAAATCTCAAAAAAACTCAAAAAGAAGGAAGGGTAAGGTATAAAATAAGGTTATATATCTTTTAAAAGGAGTTTCTTATTATTTTTTGAGTGGAAAAGTATCTCAAAAACCATGCTTATTGCTTTTATCTTTTTCACACTCATAAAAAACATAGTTAAGAGTTTAGGATAACAGATATAGTATAATTATTTGTCTCAATTGAAGGTTTCTCTTCTTTAGGCTACTATTGCACATTTTGAATAAGAGATTATAGATCAAACGAAGAAGTTATCTATGGAAATTATGGCTCACACCTAGAAGGCTATATCTAAGGAGATGCCTCTACACACCTTGGATTATCAATTCAACTTGTAATAACTACTTAAATCAATGAAATATAATAATATTCAATAGTTATTACACATCTAAGACTAATATTCATTAATAAAATAGTCAAATTCATTTGTATCATTAGCACACATCAAAATTGTTGAATCAATATAAACAAAAAAAATAAAATTAATTAACACAAATAGGATAGAATAAATAACAAACACAATTACATAACTTCTTTGGCTTACAGTCACAATTTTGAAAATGAGCGCACTCCTTGATTTTGAATCCACTGGAACACATGTGGGCGGGAAAAGAACCAGGGAGAATCTAGCAGGAAGGACAGACCTTGGGGGAATAGCAGACGAAGAAGGAAAAAATGGAGGGCCAGGATCGTTGATTGAGGCTGACAAAGGAAAGGATCCATTTGTTTACGAGTGCTTTAGTGGGGCCAGAAGTCCCCCATTGAATAGTGTGTTAGAATAGTACATTGAGAATGTGAAAGATAATGCTGAATATAAAAAGGAAAAGCCTTCTGAAAGATAGACAAGGTTCCTTGAATAAAGGACATGGTCGTCGTTGTTTGGAAAAAAACCAACTGGGAAATCCCTTTTTCCACCAGTGACATCTAAATCATGCTGGGAGAAAGGTGAGTTTCAAGTTTTTATCCTAGACCCCTTACTCAATTTCTCAGTGTCATCTATGGAATTCACACTAGTGGGTAAATTTCTAGGAGCTAGACCAAATATAGAATCTCTCAGAAATATGGTCAAAAAGAAATAGACAATACATGGAGATGTTGACATTGCACCAATGGTGAATGGATTCTTCTCTTTTATTTTCAACTATAAGGAAGATTTGAATAAGGTTCTTAGTGAAGGGCCTTGGTCCTTTGGAAAATGCTCTCTTACAATCAAAACATGGGAATCAGATATGGACTTATCAGATTATTTTTTCTTAACTACCCCTATATGGGCTAGACTTCCTGGTCTCCCTTTAGAATTTTGGCATGAGGAAATTTTTAAAGGAATATCTAGTTCATTTGGTGAATTAGTGGCAGTGGATAATGCCATGGATTCAAGAACTAAACTCGAAAGTGCCAGAATTCATGTAAAAATGGTAGACTTGAATCACCTCCCAAAAAAAGTGGAATTAATTTCAAAGCTTGGTAAGAAAACCCAAGAGATTGTATTTGAAGACTTCCCAAATTCCTGCTATGCATGCAAGAAACAGGGGCATTGGGTCAAGAATTGTCCCAATAGAGGTAGAACACATCCTAGAAATGTCCAGGATGGGAAAAATATTAAGATCCAACAAAAGAAAATATGGAAAATCAAAGAGGACTATCGAAAGATAGGAAAGAATCAAGAAGTTTTAACAGACCCATGTACAGAAGAGGATAAATTTTCTTCTACTGAAGAGGCTGATGTTCTAAATATAATAGGAGATAAAGAGCTTTATTTAAAAAAAGAAAGTCCCCAGAATGAAGAATAGGGGATGTACTCAGAGAACAAAAAATCTGAACATTTAATAGAAGAAAAGACAAACCTATTAAATCAAATTGTTGTTTTCCAAAGTATAGAAGATCAATATAATGATGTAAAGGACAACGATGGGTTAGAGGAAGGAGAATTGATGCCTGAAGGGGGGAAAAATTTAGAGGAAGGAGAGCTACTTGCTACCCAGCTGGGGGAGAATCAGGTGTCATCTAAGGATGATAATAACATTTCAATGGAAGAGGCCCCCTTAGTAGAAGAATTGAAAGAGGTAGGTAAAAACTTAAAAGACCAAAAGAAAAAAGATGAGAAAAAGAATAATATAAAGAATGTTGAGACAAGAAGCGCTAAGATGAAATCTATGGGTCTTTCTCAGAAAATAATAGGAAGAGGAACTGATCAGCAATCCAAGATTAAACCAGATGTTGGCTCTCCAGACAAACTTGGAAAAAGATCTACAAAGAAGAATAGAGAGATGGAAAGCAAACATAATATTGCAGATGGTAGACAGATGACTATGTCAGACTTTGCCCATAAAAAATAGTAATGAAAAAATTAAGTTGGAATGTTAGGGGGTTAAATAATATAAACAAAGTGGATATAGTTATGAATTTTGTCAGAGATCAAAAGTCAGATTTCCTTTTGCTCCAAGAAACTAAAATGAGTAAAGAGAAAGCAGAATAGATCAAAGACTTTAAAAATTATTCCATTAAGGCCAGTAGTTCTGAAGGTGCTTCAGGGGGCACTATGATGCTATGGAAGAAGAATCATTACTCTAGATCTATTTTGACAGATAGTAGAAATCTTATGATTGTTAAAATAACTAGTGTTGACTAGAAGGAAAGTTGGTATATTGTAAATATCTATGCTCCTAATGTCAAGATCCAAGGGAAAAAGGTCTAGGAGACTATCTCAAATTTAGAAAGCAAAGATTATTGTGGACGATGGATTATAATGGGAGATTTTAATGTACCACTCTATGACCATGAGAAAAAGGGAGGTAATAATATTAAACTAGAAGGGAGACTTGATCTAATGGAGTTTATAAACAAAGAAGGACTAATGGATATGGAACTTCAGGGAATTTAGTTTACATGGAGCAATAAGAGAATTGGCAATGATTGTATACAGGCCAAGCTTGATAGGGTCCTAATCTCTCCAGACTAGACAAAAGAATACATTTGTAAGTTGGAAGCTTGCCATAGAATAGGTTTGGATCATTATCCTCTTTTTTTCACAGCGGTCAAAATGAACCTGAAAAGAATCATCCTTTCAAATTTGAAAAGATGTGGTTACAACACCTACAGTTTGAAAGTAAAATGGAAGAGTGGTGGAATATACCTATTGAGGGTACGACCCTCTTTAGAGTTGTTTCCAAGCTCAAAAACATTAAAAAGGAAGTTAAGAAATGGAATAAGTATTGTTTTGGAAATATCTTTGAGAAAAAGAATACTATCAAGGAGGAAATTAGCAGAATTTAGGAAAAAATTCAGCAAAATGGATACACTTCAGACCTCCTTACTGAAGAAAGGGAACAGTTGGTTCAATATCAAGATATAATAACTAAGGAAGAAATCTATTGGAGACAAAGATCTAGGTTGTTATGGTTGAAATAAGGAGATAAAAATACAAATTTTTTCCATCTTTCCACTCTAAAGCACAGAGCTAAAACTCATATTCAATACCTAAAAAAAGGAGAGCAGAAGATGTCAGAGGAAAAGGAAATCAAGGAGGAAATGCTATCCTTTTTCTTCTCCCTGATGAAGGCTGATTTAAATATCAACCTGGAAAGTCAGGGTGATATCCTATGTGTGGTTCCTCCTCTAGTCTCGAAGGAACATAACAAAATGTTATGTTCAATACCTAAGGAGGAGGAAATCTTCAAAGCAGTCAGTTCTCTAGGAGGAGATAAAGCACCTGGACCAGATGGATTTCCCATGTTATTTTTTCAAAAACTCTAGAAACTTGTTGGCAAAGACGTAAGTAATGCATTTAAGGAATTCTTTGGAACCAAATAGATGCTTAAGGAAGTCAATTCTACTTTTTGTGTCTGATTCCTAAAAAGATCAGAGCTGACTCACCTGATCAGTTTAGACCAATTAGTCTGTGGAATTCATTCTATAAGATCATATCCAAAGTACTTACATCCAGACTTATCCAAGTGATCCTTTTGATTATTGCTACCAAAAAAAATGGATTTATCCCAGGTAGACAAATCCTCAATTCTATAATTACTGCTCATGAGAATATTCATTCGTTGTTTAGTTCTAACAATGAGGGTTTCATAATGAAAGTTGATATTGCTAAAGCATATGACAAGGTGGACTGGTTATTCCTTTCAAACAATCTTATAGCTTTTGGATTTGAACAAAAAGTGGTTGATATTATTAATTAGTTGATATCTACTACCTCAATTGTTGTGTTGGTAAATGGGAGCTCATCCCATTTATTTAATCCATCAAGGGGATTGAGACAAGGGGATCCTATATCCCCCATTCTATTTGTAATTATGGCTGACTGTATGGGAAGATATATAGGGGACTTAGTCCATAAAGGTCTATTTAAGGGTCTTAAACCCTCTTCTCATCCTTTAATATGTTCCCACGGATAATTTGTTGATGATACTATATTCATGCGGCAATCTGAAGTCAAAGAAGCGAGAACTTTGAAGTAATCTATAAATTTATATTCATCTGCCTCTAGTCAGTTGATTAATTGGAGCAAAAGTGTAGTGTTCTTCACTAACACCCCAATTCACAGACATAACAAAATAGCTAAAATCCTTGAATGCTCCATAGGTTCTCTCCCCTCCTCTTACCTGGGTCTCCCTCTTGGGATGAAAGTTCCTGAAGCCTTTTGGGAAGAACTCATTAATAAATTTAGCAAGAAACTTGTGGGATGGAAAGGAAATTTTCTAAGTCAGGTAGGAAAGCTAACCCTCCTCAAAGCAAGTCTTCAAAGCATACCTACTTATGCTTTTAGTGTTTTCAAAATTCCCACCAAATTTGCAGAAGCTATTGAAAAAATCTAGAGAAACTTTCTATGGACAGGTACTGAGGAAAAAAGGAGAATGCCTTTAATTGCCTGGGATAACATTTGTAAACCTTTCAAGGAAGGAGGATTGGGAATAAGTAAAATTAGAAGTATGAACATAGCTCTCTTAAAAAAATAGGGATCGAGGGTTTATCATGAAAACAAAGAATGGAGCAATATATGGAAGCATAAGTATCTTTTTAATGCAAAATCCCTCTCTGATTTATTTTCTTACCTTGACGTAACCTGTCCATCTTCCATATGGGGGGCAGTTCAGGGTACTAAACAAATTTTAGAAGAAGGAAGCTCATGGAAAGTAGGCAATGGAAAAAAGGTGAAATTTTGGGAGGATGTTTGGTTAAAAGGAAACCCCTTGATAGAAGAATTCCAAGATAAAGAAGCTATAGACCGATGTAAACAAAGATATGGAATAATGGTTAACCAATACTTGCAGAACAATTCCTGGGTGAACCTTAATGATTTTGATCAAGATTTAAATAATATACAATTGTCCCTAAATGCTATCTCTCTCTATCCTAATCTTGAAGATAAGATTGTTTGGCATGATGAGCCTAGCAGACAATTTAAAGTTTCTACCATTTTTACCTCAAAGGGAAATGGTAACAAACCTTTGTGGATGTATGCATAGATCAAGGGGCTCATCCCTAAAATCAAAATTTTCTTCTAGACCCTCCTCCAAAACAAAATCTTGACTCTTGACAACTTACAGAAAAGAGGAATATTTGTAGTGAACAGGTGTATTCTTTGTAAAAAGGGTTTTGAAGATAGAGACCACTTGTTTGTGAACTTTTCTTTTACACAGCAAGTTTGGAAAGAAATCCTCAATCTGTGGGGTATTGCTTGGATTTACCACAAAAATGTGGAACTATCCTTTAAAATTTGGTATTTTCCCTCTATGAATCTTGAAGTTCTTTTTTTATGGAAACTAACTCTTCCCCATATTTGATGGGGAATATGGAAGGAAAGAAATAATCAAATTTTTAGAAGTAAAGAACTTCTCGGATGGGTGGTGGGGAAGAACATTATTATAGGTATTAAGGAGAATTTATCATTGCAAAGGGATCCTAATCCAACATTTCAAATTGATAATCCCTTAAGATCAGAAAAATCTATTGTTAAACCTGAAAATCCTAGACTAGGTGTTACCTGGAATGTCCCCCCTCATGGGTGGATTAAAGGAAACTTTGACAGAGCTGCTAAAGGGAACCCAGGGAATGCAAGATGTGGAGGAGTCTTGAGAAACCATGTGGGAAATGTAATTGATGATATTGCTATCCTCATTGGTAAGTCAAACTGTCATATTGCTGAAGCTTCTACTACCCTTCAAACCATCAAACTAGCTGTTAAATCAAGATATTCTAAATTATGGCTGGAGGGGGACTCCTTGAATATCATAAATATTGTAAACAATAAAAATTTTGTTTCATGGACTATAGAGGCAATGGTGATGGAAATGAAAACTTTAATCAAAAAATTTGAGAAAATTACTATTACCTGCACTTATTGTGAAGCTAACGGAGTTGTTGATTGGATAGCAAATCACACAGTTCGAACAAGACACAAGGTGAGTTGATAGGATACATTAAACAAGAACATGGATCTTAGAGCACTCATTCATCATGACACAATTCATGCAAAGGAGGGAAAGATCAGCTGGGAATAGAAAACCAATGATTTGGTGGAGTGGCTTCATGGAGAAAGGCTTACACTCATTAAATAGAAATGCTCTAGAGTATGTGAAGTGGATTCTGAACATGCCCAAAAAAAGGTGAGTTTTTTTCCAAATTGGTAATAGTTGGGTTCACTATTTAGCTTACAATGATTGGGTGTTAAAGGATATTTTTATGGCTTGCATAAGGAAAGGAGAACCAAGGAAGTAGGAACCCAAAAATTGAGAAGAGTGGAAAGCAAAACAAGATGTCTAGAAGATCCTCCAGAGAGGGAAGGCTCTGAGCTATATGGAATGGCTTCATGGTTTAAAACCCCATATTACAACGGTTTTTTTCAAAAACTGGATTGATGACAGGGTTACCCTGCATGGCATCACAGTGAATCTTATCGAGGAATTTATAGCGGAGGTCACGGGGCTTCCAATGGAAGGAATAAAATTCTCAAAGCAGACCAGCATTTCAAATGAGGCTTTTTGCAAATACCCAAAGATGGATGTTGAGGAATAGCAGTTGGAAAAGAATGGTGATTTTTTTGAATTGGAGCAGATTAAGGGTATCTGTAGGGACGTCTTATGCTATATCTGCAAGTATTTCATACTCGATGGAAGAAGCAAAAGAGTCCACAAATTTCATTTTGTATTTCTAAATCACTTCAAACACAAAGTAAGAATCTCCTTTCCCTTCTATTTGTATTTCTCTTTGATCCAAAGTTTGTTTGCTCATAAGAAAAAGGAGACTCATCTTATTTTGCATGAGGGATTAATTATAATAATTGAAGGTCACTACAAGAACAAGGCCATTGTAATGAATCCTTATTTGGGAAAAAATAAGGACTTATAGAATAATAAGAATAAAATTGTAAAAGGGAAAGAAAAAGCTAAATTCAAGCTCCCTAGTTTCAAAAATTAGAATGCTGACGAGGAAATAGAGTGGGAAAGTACTGAAAATTTTGGGGAGGAGAGTGTGGAAGAAGAGGGAGGAACAGAAAGTAGTCAATCAAGTTCCAGTGAGGAAGAAGAAGTTCAAGATAAGAATGAGAAAGGAGTCACTATAGAGGAAAAATCTGTAAATAGTAACCATGATTTTGAGGAAAACCATCAAGTGTTTGAGGAAATTGATAAAGTTTTGGATGATCCTTTTGAGGACCCTGTTTCGATAAATGAGAGGGAAAATGAAATCCCTACTGAAACTCAGGATCAGAAATGAAGGGAAAGGGAGGAACACACAGAAGAAGTTGGAAATAGTCCTAAAAAGAACATAGAATATTGGAGTGATAAAAGGCAGAATGATGGAAGGCACACACCTACGAAATTGGCCAATTGCAAAGCAGATGCTATCCTTTAATTTAATTCATGGATGTATAAGGAGATAATGTAACTCAATAGGAAAATGGAAATAATGGAAGGTAACCAGGAGGCAGTTCGAAACAAAATCAATAACATGGAAAAGCAGATGAGAGATATTCCCATCAAACTCAAAGACTATGAGAACAACCTAAGGGAACTCATTAAGGAAAGTATAATGAAGATGGAGGAGGTTACATCTAGTATATGTGCTGCTATTGTAAACATTGGTAAAAGAGAAAATGAGGAAATCAAATCCTTGGAGGGGCCTAGCAAGAGAACTAGATAGAGCTCAAGAAAGAAAGCAATGCAAGAGGGAGCCACGTCAGCGGCTACTGCCATTCAAGATACTGCTGTGAAAGGTAAATAAGAAGTGAAGATGATTTTGGAACTAGAAGAATAGATCCTGGTTCTTTTAGTTGGTTGTGATATTTGGTCTCGTTTCCTAGTTTATTGTATTCTCTTGACTATGGAGTTGCCAGGTCTCTGTAAAACCTGGGTTCTGTCTTTTGGTTTTCTTTTCTGGTGGTTTTAGCTCCATGTAAAACCTGATTTTGATACTTCTTTGAAGTAGGTTATAGGTTTTACCTGTGGTCGTAACTATTTCATCCTTCTACCTTTGTTTTAGGGTTTCGGGGTCCCTTTAAAACCTGTTTTTACCTTAATCTAATACAAACACAATTGCATGACAATCAATTTTATTATTTCTTCCTATATATGCATCCAAAATTTCAACCCTTTGAAAATATGGTTCTACATGTATATAAAGAATCTTAGGGAAGGGGTCACCTCATCCTCTAAGTTTAAAACACTTAATTTACAACTTAATAGACTATAAGATAAGTCTTGATTACATGTCAATAATTTATAAATATATCAATCATGTACTATGTGCATGCTAAAAAATATATTCATTTAATTACAAAAATATATGCGACCATGACTTAACTATCTATTTATTTCTACATGCAAAATTATACAAAAAATAGCCTTCATGATAAATCAAATCTTACTTAATGTGTCTCAAAATTATCACTAGAACTATGGTTGTGGTAGTGATTGATTATGTGATAACTAGAGTTGTAGTAAGAGATACACTCATTGATTGATTTGGAGTTAGCATCAAAGCTAAAGTGTGAGGTGGTGTAGATGTGGTTATTGTTATTGGTAGTGTAGTTGGAGTCTATGTAGTAGAAATGGTAGGTGGAATTTGTTGGGATACCTTATTATTAACATCTAACTCTTGATAAATTATAATGGTCAACATAAGTATTCAAAATTATCTATGGCTCCTGTGCACGCGCTCCCTCAAAATTTGAAATCAAATGTTGGGATTCTGGCGGCTGGTGTGGCTGTGGCTATCATTACGGGTGGGGATTTTTATGCTAGTAAGGGGAGGGATCTGAATGCCTATAAAGTGATTTCTTCTATGGGGGGAGGAGATACTATGGCCTTGCATTCTGCCTATGCTCTTCGTTTAGGGTATGGACCTGGGGGAAGAACATTCACGGATGTGGTGGCCTTCAAAGTAGATATACATGATGCTTTGCCTCATGCATCATTTGGGCCAACCTGTGTTTCACCTGTAAGTGCTTTAAAACCTATTAGGGTAACTCTAGAACCTGAACTAGATGAAAATATCTTCCAATCAGAAGAATGATTTTCCTCTTGTGCTGAAATTTTTTGTTTTTGTGGTTTTTGGCCCTCTCTTGAAGATCTAAAGAACTGGATTTCCAAGAACTAGATGGAAATTAAAGATGGTCAAATCCTTCCTTGTGCCAGGGGTTTTTTTATAATAGTTTTTCAAAGCCCTGAAGATAGGAAGTCTATTTTGTGTCACAATAATTTTTCTTGGCAGGGCAAATATCCTCTTATGGCCAAACCTTGGCATAAGGATTTTAATCCTCTCTCAAAATCCTTTAACAAGCTCCCTATATGGGTGTGGCTCCCTTATCTTCTGATACACTTGTGGCAAGAGGAGGTTTTTAAAACCATTGGAAATGCTATAGGGGTTTTTTTATATAAAGAAGATAGTGTGATTCCATTCCACTCGATGTGTGCATGATTTCTGGTAGATTTGGATGTTTCTAAGGGCCTTCCTGAGGCGATTTGCCATGAATCCCCAAGGGGTACCTAGACACAAATTTTGGATTATGAGGGGATCCCTTTTCAGTGTAGGATGTGCCACCAGATGGGACATATTGTTGCTTATTGTGTTGCTGGGAAATCCAATCCCAGACGTTCACCTTCTTGGTGGCCTAAGGTTTCCTCTGAACATAACATTGACAAACAACCTCTGGAAGTAACTGATTTTGAGTCTGAGAATGAGGAAAGTTCACAATCTAAATCAGAAGTTGAAGAGGAATCATTGGAGAAACATTCTAATGAAGCCCTTACAGAGGCTGTGGTTAGTGATATAGCTGAGCCAGTGGAGGAGGTGGTGGTCTCTTCCCCTGCTTTGGAGAATCTTTCTAAGAGCCAGACTGTGTATGATTCTCACAAGGATTTTATGCCCACTGGAATCCAAAGATCATTGTCCTCTGAGGCATGGGTTGCTAAGGCAGCAAAGGTAGAGGATGGTTGGACAACAGTAAGGAGAAAGAAGTCTAAGCCTTTGGTCCCTCCTCTAGAAATGAACCTTCGGTCATGCAAAAAAAAAAATCCTTAACTTTAAAGACTCATCTAAAGTTCCCTTTTGCTGACTAGTTTTTTGGGGTCAGTAAATTGGTCACTTTTCTAGTTTACTAGTTACTGGTCTGGGAGGTTGTTCAGCTTGCTGATCCTGTTGGTTAACTTTTAGATCAGTGTTTTGACAGCTATTTTTTTGGGTCATATTTGTTGGTAATAGGTCCCTGTAAAACCTAGTTTTGGTACTTTTCTATAATCTGGTTCTTTTGTTAACTTGGTTGTGCTTTATGGTTTATCTTGCACCTTGTTGTATAGGGTTTTGGGGTCCCTTCAAAACTTGTGTTTACCTTAATCTAAAACATCTAACTCTTGATAGTGATTATATGATTTAGTGTATTGCACTCGAATTAGGTTCATATCAAGAAGATGTGGCTTAGTCACCCTTATCATATTTTCCATCAACTTAGCATATTCTATCTTGGTGGCTATAAAGCCAACCTAGAAAATTTCCACCTCTGTCACTTTTTTCCTATAGTTTTCAATTTGGGCTCAAATTATTCTAATCTTAAACCTTATAAACTCTATTTGAATCTATCAAAGGATTGCTTAATCATTTTATCAAATGTAACCCAAGTCACTAGCTTCCTTTTATTATCCTAGAATGTTGTCAATTCTAGCTCTATTAAAATTTTCTCAACCTACTTCTTTTGTTTGGTTAATTTATTTAATAAAGATTCAAAGGATGATACCCAATATCAAGCCTCCTATGTTCTTATTAAATATAAATTAAAAGTATTTGATGCCTCCAATGGGGTTATCAAGTACAATTGGCTAAATGCCTTATTAGGGGTATATAACATTAAGAAATTTAGCTTATTATCATCCTCTATAAGAATTTTAAATAACATATTTTTAGAATTGACATAGGGAGCCAAATTGACTCTTAAAGAATGAATGGAATCTAGAATATCATACAACCTATGTGTTTCATTCTACACATCCTACTTAATACCTTGAGGGACTCTGCTTACTTATTATTTATCTCTATGAGTTTTTAACTCCTCTTTAATATCTTATCTAGTGATTTTAGTTCCTTTATGTATGGCCAAGATTATCTTTGTATGGGTTTCGATGTCAGAATGGAGGTCCTAAATATACAAGGACTAACCTTTATGGTTATTTTGTCTCTTTCTAAGGGAATATCCCTCTTCCCTTTCCTCCATGATCAAATTTCTACCAAAATTATCCTTAATCTTCCTCTTCCTTACCTAATGTATTGATGTCATAGCCTTATCAAATAGTGAACTCACTGTTGGTAGTTTAGTGATCTTCAAATTGGGATTATTAGAGGCCAAGGTTCCTAACTCCTTAGCCCAATCTAGAAGAGTGATATTTAAGGGATCTAGAGGTTGAGCTTCCACTTGTACATGTTATTTAGGCTTAGGCTCAATTTTAGTGGAAGGATTGGGCATTAATGGCCAAATTAGTTTAGACCAATCTATGTTTCTAAATTATGGCATTGGATGAACAAAAAAAATTGGTTGCTTTTTGGGAACCCTTTTTGTGGTTACTATTATGGTTGTGGAGGTTGGAGTTGAAGAGGGAAAATGTGAATCTAATTAGGTAGAATAAGAAATATTTATATTGGTTGATAGATAAAATGGATAGAGATATGGTTGATGGGGTAGAGATGGAAGGAAAATAAACTATAGTAGTAGAGGGTAGAATATGTGAAGTGGTAGTAGGCATATTAGCAGATGGGTTCATGAAAAGGAGACTCACATAAAGTGATCAAATAGGAATGAATGTATAAATAACTAGTAGATGTATGATAGAAATTATGGGTAAAGACATCAAAGGAAAAATGCTTAAAGGGGTCGTAAGGATAGGAACCTTACCATATGGTTCTTGATGAGAGGTACCTTGGCCTTCAGTGCTTGTAATCTCAATACCTTGGCCTAATACAAATCCTCCTTATCCAACTCTTGTGTTTGATCACTTCTGGTGAAGGTTGTTCCTCTTTGAGTGTCTATGTGGGTAGGGTCTATGGTTTATCCCCCTTAGGCTTCCTTTGATAACACTTTGTTGCTATACCATCTAGTAGAACTATTGCATATTGGGGAAGAGAAGGGGTAATAATGTTATGTTTTAGGGCTATTGAAGCTATTATTTCCTCTTCATCAAAGGATTTAAAGAAAATAATATTTACTTCTTCCATTTATGCACTATCTTTTCCTTGAGTTATCTCCTCAACCATCTCTTGTTTTACATGTATTAGTTCAATTATTGATTCTTGAACTAGGATAATTTATTCATCTTTTACTTGTGTAGAGGTTTACACTTGTTCCTCTTATTATTATTCATCCTTCCCTCTAATGAGTGGTTCCTCACTTATCAACTATTGTTGGTCCTAGGGTTGGCCTTGAGTTATTTGGGAATCTTGTCCCTTTCATTATATTTGTTGTGATGGATTACCACTATAAAAATTAAAATATCTCTATCCTATAAGATGTGGGATCCTAAACTTTTCTTCATTGAGTGTGAAGGAGGGTTCAACCTAAATCACCCTCAGTAGGTCCTCACTCAATCCTATAGTTGTTTCCATTTCTTCACCTCTTCATCATCTTTAGCATTTAGGAATCAAAAACCATGATCCATTGGCTCATGTTTGTAAGCAAGGCTAAGGATGTGAATTTTCTTCTAAACTATCCCCTTAGGATCCCATTCTATATGAGGGAGGGTAGGTAATGCATATGCATTCTTCGCATTCACTTATTCCTTGAACTACCTCTATATTATATATTGCATTCTCCCAATGATGATGTGGGATCTATTAAATTGAACCTTCAATTTCTCATCAATGACATTCTATATTTGGTATATAATTTCTTGTTTAGCTACTTGGTCTAGAATAAACTTGAGGAGTTAAATAGGATCCACCTTATGGCTAACCACCCTGATAATAGTGTGATCCAGGTAGATCTAGTAGTCTCCAACATTTTTGGTAAGTATTATGGCTATGTTAGGTGAAATTATTACTAAAGGATAGCCATGGATGACCATCTATACTTGAGGGTATATATCCTTACAAATCTTGGCTACGTTTCTCATATTGGAATATATGTGCATAAAAATGTAATAGTCACAAATTCTATTTTTTATCACATTTGGGTTGGGATCCCATAGGAATTTATTGTGCCTGTATATTATCCCCATGAATATGTATAACAAATAAGACATCATGTAAAAATTTACTCATAGTGGCCTCTCATCTTTTTTCAAGATTTAATCTTGGAGGTGAGAATTGATTACTTCCCCCAAAGTATAAGTGCACTCTAAGGTACTTAGTAGGTGTACTAGGGGAACCCACTCAAAATTTAGGAAGTAGATGATTTCATGTCTAAAATTAAGTTAATAAATGCCATTCCCACACGGGTTACCATTATGAATTAGGTGATGGGAATATGGTTCTTGACATGTTCTTTCAGAGTGAAAGTTTCTTTAGGGAGAAGCCACCTTGATAGAGCTCACTCCACATTATTGACCTTCTTCCATGTAATGATAGTATGCAAATTAAAAGTGACATATGAAATGGGTAGGCTCAAATACCTATTAAATGCATCCCATGTTATATACATGAAAACTATGTTAATGTCAACCCATTGAAGGTATATATCATTTACTATTCTCCCTTCGAAGAAGAGGCCCTATAGTAAATATATGCACAACATAACCTCTAGATTCATAGCTACGTAATGTATGGCTTAACATTTAAAAGGAAGAATGTATTTTACTAGTTATTTATCCTTAATTGAGATGTCTTCTTTGAGTTCAAAAGAGTTTACATGTTCCATTAGTTCCCATAATACCAAGTAATTTGGATAACAACCATCAAATACAATGGCATCAAACATTGTGTCTAAATACTCTATATAATCCTTGATAGAGAACTTATATGGTGTTAGGTCTCTTTTGCATGATCTAGATGATGATTTCATGGTGGTTTTGTGAATACTAGTATACTTCAATATTTTTTAAATTACATCAAACATTGAACTAAATTTCATGGATAGAAAATCTCTCAGATAGAAATTAAGGCTTTTGGGATCACTTAAGGATAAAGTTTATTCTATCTCTTAAAGATGGAATTACATGAAATTGGATGTGGAATTGATTTTAATATATTTATGCATTGATTTCCATTTCATGCACCATTAATAACTAATGTCTACAAGCTCATCACCTTCATTCAATTTGAATTTGAGAACCTTGTCCTAGTGTACATGCCATGTAGGATGCCTTGTCATTCAGGGCACAATGGTGTTACCTTCCAAATTTTACTATGTGTCATTATGTATTCCAATTAAGAGGATTAAAATTTTTCCTTTAGGCCAAAATAACTAAAAATCAAAATGTCCTTTAAAGAGATTGGTACTGAAAGATTTGGTCCCAAAGTTTCTAAAACAAAGTTACCAAAACAAAACTTGCCAAATACCAAAGTTTCCAAAGGG